>BQNB010102911.1:1225-24143 GCA_026074375.1 Tanacetum coccineum | reverse complement strand
TTTTAACGTAACGCAAGTTTAAAATAATGATTTGTTAGGCTAGGAAGCAAAACGGGTTAAATTAGGGTTTCAAAACGAAAGTGGTTATTTTAACATTAGTTAAGCATGCTAGGATAGATTATAACAATATTTAATCATTATAACATTTAGTTTTAAGAAAAATGCGAAATTAGGGTTTCGGGTGTACGGTTTTGGATCAAAATGGAAAATGAGCATGAATTGAGTTATGAAACTTTAACAAGAGTATATTTAGGATCATATGAACATTATAAGGGTGTAGTAGCAGAAGTAGAACATTCAAAACCTGGGTTTGAGCTTCAATGATCAAAAATGGTGGAAATGGGTCGTTTCGGGTAGTATTTCCACTCGTACGCCTTGTATCTTCACTCCAAGGCTTCAATTCTTCAGGGATTCGCTTCTTGAACTTCTTTAATGATCCTAGGATCATATGGGAGCAAAGGATTGCTGCCTTATGGGTTTGAGAAAGAAGAGATGTGGTGCAAGTTAGAATGAAGATACAAGGGTGCTATTTATAGTCATTTGAAGCTAAGAGGAGTAAGCAAGACTTAGGATCTGTTCTTGACATGTGTTAGGGCTAGAATATGATGTGTAGCAGCTAGGAATTCATATGTGGAAGTCTAGAGAATAGGTTTGATGTGTTGGATGGCCTTGGTTGCTGCCGCGGCTGTTATAGCAAAAGGAGAGGCCATGTGCCTTCATCCTTGGCCAAGAGATAGCCTAAGCAGCTTAGTAAGCTGCTCCAATGTATCTAGAAGGTATTCTTGGAGGTTATTTGCACATGGAAGAGTTTTAAATAGGTAAAAATGGGTCATGAATGGGTTCGGGTCTGTTTTGGGTTCGACAAGGGTTTCATAAGTTTTCAAGCTCATATTTCGTGTATAAATGATTAAGGATTGTTAATACATGTTCCCAAGGTCTGATATAAGAAGTATTAACAAGGATTAGTAATTGGTTTGGGTTAAAACGGGTTAGAATTGAAGAAATGAGGTCACGGGTTTGATTAGAGCACGTTTAGGGTTTTCTTGACTTTCTTGGTTTATATTTTGCATACTCTTGATTAGGAATGATGGAATACAGATTCTAGAGCTTAAATAAAGTATTATCAATGAAGTTTGATCGTTGGTTTTAGTTAAAATGGGTTGAAATTGAAAGAATAAGCCGTAGCTTGGAATTAGGGTTCATATAAGGCTTTTAGGGTTTTCTAGCTTTGTAATTCTCGTACATTGTTGAAGCAAGGATGGATAATGATGTTATGATTGAGAATGTTGTATTTTATATTTATTATAACTTATTTAAGTATTGGTTTAAGTTTACAATGGATAAACGAAGTAACGGGTCAGGTCAGATAACTAGCATCGATTTAGGGTTTTAGGGTTTTGAATTAGGTTTTGAGTGTAAAAAGATGTATGAAAGCTTATGAATAGAATAATTAGGGTTTACACATTGTATATTAAGTGTATTAGCTTGCACACAAGTGATTGTGAAGAAATTAGAATGAAAATGGAGGTAAAACGGCTATTTTAGTGATCATGCTTAATGACTTGTACATTGAGCTTTTAGAGACTTGTACTTTGACTTGAAGAGTTTATTTTATATATTTCAATGAGATGAATATTACTTGTGCTATTACTTTAGTAGCTTGTGCATTCACTTTAGATGTTAATCTTTCACAAAATTAGGGTTTAGAGATACCCGATAATGGTTTAAAGCCTGTTTTGATATAATGTTGTAATTGATACCTCATATAAGTAATGTACTTTGTAATAATGATATTGTGATATTGACTTGATATATTAGAATGATTGCTTGACATATACGAAGATAGGATTGCCATATGTAGGTTGCCTGAGCCTGTTAACTTAAGTTATGCATGATATATTAAGATATTGGCAAAGTAATGTAATGTAATAAAGGAAATTTCCCTAAAAAAGGTGAGTTCATATATAACTGATAGATTGTACATCATCTAACTTAATAGATGGATATTTACATTTATGAAAATTGTGGGTTGTTATACTTCACTACGCTTCACAACTTCACTATGCTTCACAGCTTCACTACGCCTAGACACTACTACGATCACACCAATCTAACACTACTTACTATGATCACCACGATCTAACTATACTTTTAATGATCGCCACAATCTACCTATTACACACAACTACAATACACACCTTCACAATACACAAATAATTTACAAGATATAATACAACTTCTCAATAACAAAGACAAAACTACAATACTTCTTGACTTGAGGAATTAAGCTTGAATCACTTGGAAACAAAAGCTTAAGATAAAATGATCAAAGGATTGTAGGTGATGTATGGACTGATTTTAAACAGAAAAGAATGAGTGCAAAAGGTGAGAAAATCAGTGGGAAACAGTCCAGTATTTATAGGCAAGTTGGGGAGCATTTTTGTGTGGTCGGCCCCCTTAGCTCTATGATCGAAACCCTTATCACTAAGGGGGCCGCCCTTGTATTTAAAGGGGCCGCCCAGGCTAAAATGCTCCATTTTTTGTCTTTTCCAGGGGAGGTATTTTCTAGAACATTTTTAGCCGTTTTTAGGTAGAAAATTTGAATTCAAAATATTTATTTTGAATAAAATATTTCTTTTAAATGTAAAAAATATTTTGTAAAAGTTATAAAAATGTTTGTAACATTTTATAAAAAATATGAGGTTGAATAAAAATTCCTTTGATCATAAAATGCATTAAGCATTTATTTATTCATGCCTTTAATTAGATAAATTTTTGAAATGAAAATTTACTACTAATTACTTGTTTACGTTTAATTTTACATTGAGCGTTTTTACATTTTGTGATTATCAAAACGTAGTGAGATCGCAAAAATATTAATAACTTTTTTAGGCATTATTTCTATCAACAAGTATGTGGGTTACCGAACCTCTTGTTGTTGTACTGGTATAAAATAACTCAAAGAACCACTTTTTTACGTGTTTTAATCCAAGATTTTGATGCAAACTAGTAGTAAACACATAAATCTTTCATACAAATACAAACTTTATAAACCATGCACATTAAAAATGATTTTTTTATCGAGTTTTTCTGAAGGTTTCGTACGAAAGAAATAACCTAAAATAAACTAAAATAACATTAAAGTTCCTAGCTTTTTGATTAATAATTTTAAAGCTATAAAAACATAAACTTTAACACTTTAACTCAAAAAATGACATTTTATGAAGTTTTCCGAAACCCCTAAATATTTCCAAAACCGTGACTATATACTCAAAAGCTTGATGTTTAATCACAAAACACAACCAAATTTTCTCTTGGCGATTGATACCACATGTAGGTCGTTAAATACTTAATCTTAACACATACCTACATTCATATGAAACCAAGAATAAGAGATTAAGAAGAGGTTTTAGAGAGAGAAAGTAAAGAGAGAAACATAGAAGATGGTGTATTGTATATCTTGGAAAATAAGAAAACAACCAACCCCCTCTCCATGGTGGATAGGGGTATTTATACTTACCTTGGCACATTAGGATGCCTAGGTTAAGTGACCATGGGTCGGGCTCGGGTTTTGGTTGGGATTAAGCCTGTAACGCTTACAATATTAGATTAATAAACGAGCTCGGTTCCCTTTCTAGCCTATTACAACGTATATAAATGAATGACCGAGACTTCTTTGTTGAATGACCAAGACTTCAATTGCTGACTCAATATTTTGAGGCTAACAAGTATAAAAGAAAGTCAGCTAATGAAAACCAGAAGGACCATGGTTACACCTGAAGTATTCTTTAGGGACTAGAATGTAAATATTTAGAAAGTTAATAGATCCATATTTTTTCTCTTTCTATATAATTAGTTTTCTTCTTCATTTGTAACTAACAATTCAGAGAATCAATTAAATTCATCATTTCACTTGTTCCATTTCATTACTTTCCGCTGCAAAACCAAAAAACTAAAAGAATAAAAAAACATACACGCAACACAAGCGCTAGTCAAAAACATTACACACAAAAATAAACATAAACCTAAAAATAAACATAGAGAAAACCAACAAAACAAAAAAACAAAATGTGTATACCTGAGTGTCATGGCTATATGGTTGCAAATGCCATGCCCGATGCAGGGTTGTGATTGTCGCACGCACATACTGCGTTTATTATTAAAATAATAAAAATATAAAAAAAATAAAATAAAAAATAAAATTATAAAATAAAAATTTTGCCTATGACTCCCACGTACCCGATGCTCTAAGCCACATATATACATATATTGGACCAGGGTTATTGTGACTTGCATGATTGTATCAATGTAACCACATTTTTCTAATGTTTTATAAGAATTAGTTATTCCAAAAACCCAACTTCAACACAACCCCCATACAACCATGATTCATTCTTTAAATGGATATTGAATTGAACATAATGAATTGAAGGTCTTAGATGTGAAATAGATACAAGTGGCGGGGAGAATGAGAAACATATGGAAGATGTTTACTTGTCTATTAAAAATTGGAAAAACTTATAAGACCAATTACTACGACCTATAAATGTATCGCTATATGTTTACTGATTTGAAAAAGTTGTTGGTTATAAAATTAGTTCAATAAATTTATACCTTAGAAAGTGAAAAACTCACAAACAAACTTTCTTAAATTCAAACAGAAAGTTCTTAAAACCAAAATAACATATCCTGCTAACCATCTCTCTTTTACTAGTCTTTCATTATAAAATATTTATATTTAACTTTTTACCAATTTAAACATTGATGAATGCATGTCTCTTTTACGTTAAATCCTATCCTAAAATATTTATTCTTGTCTTTTTACCACCTTAAACCCTCATAAAGAAATATTGTTTTCCGGCCCAAAGATTAAACTCATATTCTAGTTGGTATGCGCGAAGCAACTTTATTATGAGTGTAATCATTTCAAAGTTATTTAATTTTAACACAATGTCATTTTACATTTTAAATTATCTTGTTGTTCATTTGGTTCGGTTTGATTAAATGTTTAAGATAGTTAAGCGTGACTAACTATGGAGCCCCCTTTAATTAATTAAGAGCATGAAAGTTAGATTATTGTATTAGCAACTCAAATCTGTATCTAGAGCCATAGACTAACTTGTGTATATTTATAGTCCTCTAATATATGTCCAAGAATGTGTTCAAGAATAACAAGTCTTTACATTTATTTAACCATAAACATATTAAGTAAACTTTTATATATTTAATTTATAAACTAGTTTTATAAATTAACTAATAATTATTCCAAGTGTGTTCTTGCCCTTTTATCATCATTTTAGCATTATAACATCATAATAAAAATGTGGTTCAAATTTATACAAGTGTAAATATCCATTTTATAAAGTTATAAAATACCTTAGGTGATGATTAACTATATAACAATTACATAAAACATGAAATGATCAATATGAAAAGTTTAGGGTTCTTAGAAGACCTTAACAAGGTGGATGATGAAGTGAAACAAAGTTTAAACCCTAACTTATCAATAAAACCCAAGCTTCTAAATCAAGAAAACCCTAATTTCAATATAGAAACTCTAACTTTCTTATTGATGTTAAACACTTGTAATCACTTAACCAAGCTTTCAATACACCTTAGATATGCCTAACAATGAACCTTGAACACTTGTAATACTTGAGAAATCAAAAAATAAAAATGTATATGGGTGTGGTTTGTGAGCCGTGAGCTAGGGGTGTATGTGGAGATAGTTTGCTTTGATTTTTGCTAAGTAAATGAAATGTGTGAATGATACTTGGAATAGAAGGCCTTATATACTTGAAATATATTAGGACAAGATCCATAGAATTAGGGAGAAGGAATGGTTTTGGTGTAAGAAGGTATAGAATTTTACTTGATGTAAGAACTTGTGTAAGATGAGTTGATATTGTAAGAGTTTGCTTGCAAGGTTATATAAACATGTGCTAGTTGCAAAATAAAATATCTCTTTGGCTTTCTTATGCCTATATCCGGCCACACATACATATGTATAAGAAAATATTTAATTTTTAAGTATTGGGTATAATTGTAGGTATTTGATTGAGTATAGAGAGGTATTGGTGCTTCCGGGTATGCCTAAATGTATTTTATTGCGAAACGTAAACGTTTTACGTAACCAATAAAAATAAAATATAAAAAGTTGATTATTACTTTCGTAAAAATAATATATTGCTTACTTGATGTAAACTTTAATTTGTTTGGTGCCCGTTTACGTTAATTGTTGATTTTTAGTTTACGCGATTTAACTTAACGATAATAATTAAAAGCAAACATGTAAAACTCTAAAAATAAATAATAGAATAATTGAAGACGTAAAATGACCTGAAATAACGGGATGTAACACCGGCCACCGGCTAAAACCCTTATGAGGCCTTTAGCCACCGGCTAGAGCCCTCCAACCGCCGGCCAAGAGCCTTAGGCTTGCACTACTCTTCTTGACTTACCTATTTGACCCAAAACTCAGCTTCCAAAACTCGGCAGATTACAAGAACTTCTAAACATATCATAATACATCATTTTTTTAACATATGTGGTCACAATGACTCACATAATGTACTTTACAAAGCTACATGTATTTTGTGAAACACACCCTTTTGACCCAATAATACTAAGCTCGACACATAATACTAAGCTCATAAGCACACTTCAATACTTCCAACATCCTGGCATCCAATTATTAGACCTTAATCAAGGCCTAACTTTCATCACATAAATGCCTACAAAATTGTTAAACAACTAACTCGTAAGCATAAAACTTAGTAAGTAAATGGGTAATAACACGATATTATACATCATTAATCTTAGAGAGGTAAGAATAATCATTTGTTAGGAAATAGAGATTAATAAATGATTAAAGGATTTTTAAGTGAGAAGTGAGGTATAGGTGATGTGATACATAGAGGAATGTGTGAGTTTGTAAAACATTTATGTAGAAAAGGTAAGAATGATCAAAGCATAATTAACCTTCAATTACCACAAACACTAATAGTCATTAAGACTTAAACATGATAATTAACAGTGGATTGTG
The DNA here is from genome assembly GCA_026074375.1 of Tanacetum coccineum. NCBI lineage: Eukaryota > Viridiplantae > Streptophyta > Magnoliopsida > Asterales > Asteraceae > Tanacetum > Tanacetum coccineum. The sequence continues at coordinate 17,098 of BQNB010102911.1, read as the reverse complement.
ATGACTAATTATCTTGATGCAAACAAGCTTAGTACTATGTATATCAAGTACATCACATCCCGTAAAGGAAAATGATGCATTTACGCAAAGTGACCTTTGACTTAGTTTGACCAATAAGGGAGTAAAATCTGTTACGTAATTTGAGACAACATAAATCCGGATTAAGGTCAAATGAATATTTTCGTTTGATGGTATGTTAAAAGTATGTTTATACTAGGTTTAGAAATGAAGTTTTGGCCTTGGCTAGAGGCGTTTAATAAAAGAAATGAGTTGGCGTTTTATTGAAAAACAAGACGATTTATTTTTGCTCCTTTCTAAGTCTAAAACTCATTTTGAGTGTTTCCAATTACTCAAGTATCATGTACATACCTTTATTGAAAGATTCACATGAGTCGGGTAAGAGGAAAGCTGACGAGCAAAATTCCGTAAAAAGGAATTCGAGTGTGGAGCGCTGGCCACATGCTGATGCATGACCAGGCGCTAAAAACACTGTATCCGTTTTACGGATTTTGACTATCGTTTGTTATTTTAAGTGTTGCGAACGTTTATTTTTTATTGTTAAAACATAAAGGATATCTTAGTTAATATTGCCCCAACACTTTCTTTTTACCATTCAAGCAAACATAAAACCTATCAAAGTAGGTCTTATCATCTGGATTGGCTGTCACTCCTAATTTAATAGTTGACCCTACATTTGATTCTAACAGAGCCTTACAATATGACCCAATCAATGCATAATGATCCTTAGTTTTAGTTTCACCATCATTCAAAGCTCACCTTTTAGCATTTCTGCATTGTGTTGGGCTAACTATGCATTTATATTTCTTCATAACCAAATCTTTAATCTCATGAAGCTTCATATGTGGGTTTAACCTGATTTTTAAACCAAAGTGTTTGCCTATCAATTTTTAGTTTAGTAATGTTTCATACTTAAAGTCCCTAGTACGGGTATGCTTATGAACCATAGAAATTACCTGAAAAGATTTTTCCGTCGACATAAGCTTGCTATAACATCTCCATGGGCATACATACACCCTAACCTTCATTTGGGTATCTATTCAACTTCCTTTTCTTTCCTTTTGAAGGATCCTTAACCTTTTTTGGCCTCAAGCCACATTTTATAATTAGTTTGTCTTTTGGACTCTATAAAACCAAAGAGAAAAAACATTTGTAAGAGCATAGTATTTCATACACTCTTTAAGTTGCTCAACATCTACAAATCTTTCACCTACCTATTCTAAATAAAATTCATTAACATCCTAGCAATTTACAGTTCAAATATAAGCATACAAATATTATTATAGTTAAAGTATTAAACACTTGCACGTGGCTTCCTCATCTTACAACGTGGTTGTTCATTGTGAATTTGATACTGTTCCACCCTATTCTCAACTATTAAAAAGGATTAATAATGCCATTTTCCCCATCTTTCAACCTTTTTAGCAACTCATTCATGAAATCTTCATGTTCAAGCACATTGTAAGATTCATGTATGCGAAACACCCGCTTAGGTATAGAACACCAAATATGGACATGGTTGTTAGTTGGTTTGTTTTTAACTTGATTTGGAGCTCTCTTGGATTTATTTTTCCTTTTTCTAAGTTTTATCACTTCATCATCTCCTTTAGATAAATAACCAACAAATTTATTATAGTAGTCCCTCTCGCTGCCACTGTCACTATACACACTGTTGTTAAACACAGGTTCACTACCACTATCACTTGATGTGTCATCCATGAAAGTAGCATTTTGGTTCTCTTCAATCACAATGCCCTTGTTCTGAACAGTTGGTTTTCTATGCTTTACAACATGTTCAACATCTAGCATTATACCCTTACCTTTATCAACAACCCTTGGTGCAGGTATTTCAACTTCTGCTAAGTCGGCTATACACTTGTCTCTTATATCAATGACCCTTGGTTCTTCCCTTCCTTTAGGAGCATTTGTAACAATTCTACATTTATGGGGTGAATCTAAGTGTTCAGCTTCTTCCTCAACCCATGCAATAAGCTCCTCATAAGGTCATATTACCAGCATCCTTTTTCCTAAGCTCATGAAATCTTCTTCTAGATGTAACCTCATCCCCAAAATCATCTAGATGCAAGTTTTGATAATAAAAATCTGCTAGGTTTTGGGAAATGTGAGACATAACATATCTAGATCCATACATTTCAGCATAATCATACATAACAAACAAATCATTATCATTTTCAATGAGTTTCAAACCTATTTCAAGTTCACATTCTATTAACCTAAAAAAAGTACCTATAAACTTTGACAAGTCTTTTCTTTCAGATGGTTTCACAAACTGTTATAGTCGACCTTTTCTGTATTATTAACCGCAATTGATATACTACACCATTTTCATACCTTAAGGATAAGAAAAAGAAAAGCCCGTCATTTTAAACATCAAAAAGTAGAGCATCAGATCCAAATGGTGTCATGCTGCTGAAAAAGAAAATACTAGTTTAAATAAAAAACATAAACACGTCCATATATAGATAAAAATGAAGACAAATGGGTAAGAAACATAAAAAATAAACTGAGATCTAACTTTTACACCAATCAATTTTGGAAAAAAGTATCATCAACACTCAATTTGGGGACCAGTTCAATTTGGGTTTGTGGGGATATGTGTGAGAAAGTAAAAAATAATAAGATAAGTGTTGTGAGGTTTAAATGTGTGTATAGGGGAAACACAGACCCACATGATGTTTATGGATATTGTTTTTAGACGTGGAAATAAATATATTAGGTGGCAATACATTTTAAACAGAAAAACTAAAGGTAACCGGTAAACTATTATGTCGGTCATAGGCTACATCGAATAGAAGGAATTCATATGTTCTTTGATTCAATAGGAAAAAAAAGTCTAGTACACGGATTTGTAAAAATTGGTAAGTTAGATACATTTCTAGGCAATTAACCCATACGTTTATCGGATAGGGATGGAAACAAGTCGAGCTGAGTGCGAGCATGAAAGAGCTTGAGCTCGTCTTGTTTATATTTCAGAAAGCTCGAGCTTAAGCTCGGCTCGTTTTGAGCTTTAAGATATGAGCTCGAGCTTGGCTCGTGGTATGATATATAAAGCTCGAGCTCGGTTTGGGATTGGGCTCATTTGTTATGCGCTTATGAAAAATAACGCTTGGCTTCTTGATCTTGCTTATTTGAGCTCATTTATTTAAATTACATTTATTAAAGGGGTCGCCTTCTGGTGGTTTCCATTTTTCACAGAAAAACAATTTTTATCAGAATTTTTATGAGAGTATTTCTGTTTTGGTGGTTTATTTACAGCAAGCCTTATTGAGTTTTATGAGCACATTTAATCATATAACACACAATAAACACATCAAATCATGAAACCAAAATAGCATAAGGTTATGCAAATAGTAGCCTCCAAAATTGATCTATGCCATGCAAACTCTCTCCTCCATTTCAGCAAGGCTAACAACTGCTAATTGATTAATACCTTAAGCAGAAAATCATGATTACGAAAGATATTGTTACAATAAAGTCACTAATAATCTATTTTTGAATACATCGATTTCAGAGATTGTATGCAGTAAAGATAGACTTTGGGTACCTTCGACCGGTTAGGAAAGTACATGAATATATCTAGGTTCATAATATGTTTGTTATCTCTTTTAGATTAAGTAAGTTTGATGATATTTCTTATTATAAAGGTGATTACATCGGCTTGCAGCAGTTTTCTTCTGCTGACGTTGAGCAAAGGAGGCTATAATTTTCCCCATTTGTCATCAGAGATAACACATAACTCAAGTAAACTTTCAACCTTCAGGATTTAGGCTTGATGAATGAAAAAAATATCATTATGTTATTAGAAAGGTTATGGGGGCATTGTTTCTTTTCATTGGTCTTTAGGACACCCAACACCGTTATCAAAATCTTGACTTCCAGATGGTTATTAGACTTAAAGACACTATGTTGACAGGCTTTTCCTGTATTTATATTTGCAGTTGCCGGTAAAGTAGCAGGTACAATAGATGTTACAATACGTGTTGACAATAATAAGGCCAAGCCCTCTTCTCGAATAGAAGATTTATTCAAAGATTCACCTTTCCTCATACAACTGAACGTAGCCCAAGAAGGATGTCAAAAATGATGTTATGAGCCTTTTTGAGAAGGTCTAAATTTTTAATAACGGATGTGTTGTCTTCGATTTCAATTGTAATAGGTAGAATGGGTAATATTGTTTAATAGAGCAGGTAATATGTTTAATTTGGGTACTGATGTTGAGCTAGCAGGTATTATTGTTTAATACAGCAGGTAATCTTTTGTTTTTGTCATTAAGTATTATTATATAATCCATGTTTAATGCCAACATGTAATATGGTATTAATACATATCTTGTTTTATGCTTTAAAGTCTTTTTTTGATTTTGTTGTATAATCATTTGCTTCTATTTGGGATAGAATAGGGAATATTGTTTAATACTGCAGTAATATGTTTCAATAGACACACAACTATTCGGCAATCAACAATTAGACACACTTTCTGTGAATTGAACTTACAATAGTCCATCAAAAATACATTACGTTTACTTGTTAGCTTGATTTTATTAAGTCAAATAAGAATGTTATAGGTCTTAGAATAAGTCAAAATTGGTCTTGTATTGTAATAGCTAGTCGGGTTCAACGGGCTTCGGATAGTAATCTATATTGTCCGTGTTCGGGTCAAACGCCCAGTTAAACCAAGCCCGGCCCGTTTAGAAGCCCATATGCCTCACTTAAGGAAAAAGGGTATAAATATCCCTTCACCACACTTGGTGAAAGGTGTTGGTTACATTTTCCTCACTTGTAATCCTCTAAATTCTCTAATCTAACATTTCCATATTGTTTTTCTTCCTACTTTTCTTTCTCTAAAGATTTTCTCATTTTTCTAGCATCTTGGTATTAGATCTATAGTTGTGTAATGGATTTAAACTAGTGGGATAAATGTGATTCTCAAGAGCATAGGGGTGTTTAGGGTTTTTTATGAAAAAATTCGGAGGTTCTTGTTGGTTTTTCTTTGGTTCGAAAAAAAAAGAATAAGCAAGAAAAAAATCAACTTTGATTTTTGTTTGTGGTTAAATGTGTTTAAATGGACTTGTAACTTTTGGGCTTAGATCACTTCTTGCATCATTATAAGTGGGTTTTAACAATAATTTCGTAGCTTACTAAGAAAAGTTTGGAAGATTTTTTCTTGGCTGCGTTTTGCCTATCTGAAGGGGTGTTCGTCGTTACGTTTTGATCAGAGTCATTGCGTTTTGATTAGCTTCGTTGCGTTTTGATCAGAGTCATTGCGTTTTGATTAGCTTCGTTGCGTTTTGAGCAGAGTCATTGCGTTTTGATTAGCTTCGTTGCGTTTTGACTAGAATCATTGCGTTTTGATAAGATTCGCTGCGTTTTGATCAAAAGTCATTGCGTTTTGATTCAAGCCGCTGCGTTTTGTTCTTAAGTAGTTGCGTTTTGATCTAAAGTCGTTGCGTTTTGATTCTCAAATCACTGCGATTTGATATTTTTTTTGTGTTGCGTTTTGTCTCCACAGGTTGCGTTTTGAAGACCATCATTGCGTTTTGACTAGACGTTACTCTGCCCAATTTTTTTAGTCATTGCGTTTTGATCATAGAAGCCATTGCGTTTTGCCTAGAGGTTTCATTGCGTTTTGATCAAGACTAAGTTGCGTTTTGCCTAGAGGTTTCATTGCGTTTGGATCAAGGCTTGGTCGTACGCGCATAAGGATGGTATTGGACGAATGTGGGAATTATTATTCACCGTGTAATCAAAACTTAACAGCAAGACAAACAAAACTTCTTGGACTAAAATTTCAAGGGATTTGGACTTTAATTCGGACTAAAAGGACAATTATAACACAACAAACACTACCTCAATCAGACAACTAATCAACTTTACTCATACTTGAAACGTCAAATTTAATTTTTCCTTTTCGGTTTCCTCTGATTTTGTAAAATCCGCGAAAGATACGATTCTTTTCTCGGTTTTAATCAAAAGATTTGTAAAATTCCCGTGAACGTTTATTCATTTAAAACAACGAATCAAACACTTCCATAACACTTAAGATCCGATTTCCATTTACAACAACATCATTCATATTTCTCAAATTCTCAAATTACTATCATATTTGCTAACTCATAACTGCATGGGTCTTCAGAATGTCACAGTTTCTTCGTGTGCAAAGTCTAACATTTCAAGAGAAGAAACAACTTTCAAATAGTAGATGCATGCACAGTCTAAAGAAATAGAAGTCTTATTTAAGTTTCTGTCCAGAAACTTTACAAGTTTATGGCACGATGCCTATCTTAAGAGAACGTCTTCTCAAGGACTTGGATTTACTAGAACAAACATCTTACTCAAAGATATACTTGCTAGGACTGGATTGCACAACTACTTGGACTGATTCAGAAACAAAGTTTTGAAATTACTTTCCATCCGAATTCGGATAAGAGCATGATGCAGAAATATACAAGTTAGATGCTCAAGCATTTTACGATGCTATGATTTTAACATGGATTCCCTCTGGATAATACATGCTTGAGTTAATTTCTTCATCACAACGAACTCCACAATTGTTGAAAACAAAAAAAAAGTTTGATACAAACACAAAATCTAGATTCATTCTCACAGCCAATTCAGCATGAATGTTGATTCATGGAAAGTTGATTTTGTTGCATTGAATGTTGATTCATTGAAAGTCATTTTAGTTGTCATATATAACACTTGTTCTAAGAAAGAAGAAAGTAATTCAGAGACTGCATCCAGCAAACGAGTAAAGGAATGCAGCTTGAATTCTAAAACAAAAGATGTGCATGCAATCAAATATAAGATGTCAAAAGGAAAAGAAAGATGCATGGCATATTTTCGATCTCTTCATTCACGCCTTCAAGTTCTTTCAAAAGGAGACTCAAAAGGCACTCGCATAGAACATGGATTCAAATGGGAATTCATGTCACTCTTTGGTCAAGATGTTGATACTTTCACAAGAACAATGCTCCTCAACGTAGATCAACTACAAAAGCAACTTGACAAAGATGAATTTCAAGAAGATGGATCCATGACAGCCTTTTGGGTGGTAAACAACCAGTTCCAAAAGTTCATCGATTCAAAGTTTACATTGGATTATGACAGTCAAATGACAGACACGTACTTTGTTGAATACACTGGAATCGAGGTTCAACACTTCAAAGATACACTACTCCAACACCTGGGTAATGTTAAGAAGTCCGTTGCTGAAAGAACACGTCATCAAAGACAGTATGAAATAAGGGTGAATAAAAGACAGATGCAGACGCAAGAGAGTAAGATTGATACGGGTAAAGCATTGGATGCTAATTTGGTTAACACATAAAGCATTAGGACAGACTCAACAGTGCAAGATGACAACATCAGGTCAGGGAATGATACAGATGCTGATGATGCAGATATCAGACCCATATATGACGAAGAGCCAATAGCTAAGGTACAATTGACTGGTGAATGTAATATCTTTACTATCGGACAATAGCATACTGAGTAACCTGAAATCATTAATGAAGGTAGGGTTGACCAGTATCCTGAAAAATGTCAAGTTAAAAGTCCTATGCTTGATTCATCACCTGATAACCAAACAACTGAATACTCAAAACAATCACTCGCAGTCTGAAACTATTTTGCTCAAAGAGACGTTGCCCTAATTTCAAAAGATTTTTTCAAGAATGGACGACATTGCATTGCTCTCGAACTTAAATATCAAAATCAATCTTTTAAAATCAGTGGGCAAACATGGTCAATTTTGAATGAAACAAGTATAAGCCAAGATTGAAAAGAAATTAATGTACTTGAAACAATGAATTATCGAATTAGAACATAGTGTGGCTATATTCCGTAAGGAAATGAGACTTTGAAACAGCATTAAAAAGATTTTTATGATTATATTAAAATCACGAGCTCTAAGACTACTGAACAGGACAACTCTTTGCTTGTAATTAATGTTGTTAAAAGCTCAGATTAGGAAAAGGTTTTTGCAATGTGCTTTTAAAAATGACTTAAGGAAGTTAAAAGGACAATAGTGTAGATACTAAGTTGATAAAACCTCAGTCTTGGGTGAAACCTGTGTTACCATCAATAAGAAAATAAGAAAAAATGAAACCAATCAGTTGTTAGACAACCTAATGCATTTAAATCTCAAGGGTCTCAAAATGTCAATAACACGGTTTGCTTTCCCAAGTTTGATGTGAACAAAAATTTGTCAAAAATATCACTCAACATTATTTGCCTAAGAAAATAGAATCACCTTTGCAAAAAACCTTGTCACTGATTGCATATAGCTCATCTAGGAATAGTTCTAAGAAACATGCCAAGATTTAGTTCTAATGACATGGTTCATAATCACTTTAGATGTTTGCTAAGAAAAGATACAAGAAAGAGATGGAAACTCAAAACAACTAGTGTGCCTACTTCTGCGAGAATTCAAACCACTACTGATGATAGGAAACCAAACCCTAGGAGCAACAATCACCATCCTAGGAGTCTTCTGTATCTAAGAGTAGTCGCGTTACGATAACGGCTGTGCCCAAAGCAGATCACTCTAAGAGTTCTAGTTCTTTTTCATGGTTCCAAAAAACTTTGTTTGTTCTACATGTCATAAGTGGTCTTTAATGCAAATCATGATGTCATGTATAACTAAACTCCGGAAGGACAGTAAATTCAGTGCTAAGATTCAATCCAATAAGACCACAAACAGTAACAAACCCGTAGATCAAAGATCATACTCAGAAACCTAGTAGACAGATTTTATCAATAACATAGGTTTTCTCCTAATAAGACTTCCGCTGTGTCTGAGAAAACATCTCCTAGATCTGATCTTAGGTGGAAACCCACGGGTAGAATTTTCAAATCTGTTGGTCTTAGGTGGATTCCTACAGGAAAGTTATTCGACTCTTGCACAAGCAAGGTTGACAGTGAACCCCCACATGGTTCAAATGTAGATATCCCTCATATTCATGAATGCAAACAAACTCTGGATGTAAGTGCAGGTACATCAATCAATGTTCAGAAGGAACAAAGTCTTGATTTAAGTGCAGGTACCTTATGTAATATCACAAGGAATCTCAGAGGTATGGTTGCCTGAATAGGCGGTGATATCTCAGAAGCCATTGTCAAAGTGGATTCACAGATGATGATACAGAACAAATGACGTTTGAACACAGCAGTTCAAGCCTCGGTCGTCAATGTCAAATGGCGTCAGATCACGTCAGTTCTGACCCCGGTCCACAATGTTCAACAACGGTACTTGAACAAGACAGTTTAAGTCCCGGTCCACAAAGTCAAGAAAATGTTCCTCAAGTTGCTGAGACAGTAACAACGTCAAATGAGCTGGAATTGCTATATAGTCCGATGTTCAGTGAATTACTCAATGGAAATTCTCCTGTTGTGTCAAAGTCTTCCGCTGTACATGCTGCTGATAATCCCCTGCTAAAACATCAAACAAACATATACACACACTCATAATTCTCCAATAACGTATTGTTGCTAGTTCCACATTCCATTGAACTTTCATTCAACACCATCAAAACTTAATTCATCGAGTACCAACTGTCACTGCACCTGAGAACATTACTCAAGCAGAAACCAATACAGAAAATGCCAAATCTAACGGCGAAGAATTTTATCAAACAACTTTAGCATACGGTACAAGTCAAGGGGGAGACATCGTTCGTCATGTTAATTCGTCAAACCGCATACTTTCTATCAACACCATTCTTCCGCACAACGTTAGCCCACCAAGATATCATTAGAACAAGTCATTGGATACTCCTTCTCAATCAGTTAGAACAAAGACGTCAGCTAGAAAAGAAACAGAAGGCGATTGTGTTATGTTCGCATCATGTGAGTCGAAGAACCAAAGAACATCAAAGAAGCCATGGCTGATTCTGCATGGATTGAATCAATACAGGAAGAACTTCATCATTTTGAATGATTAGATGTATGGGAATTAGTCGACAGACCACTCTGCAAAAATGTCATTAACTTAAAGTGGCTCTGAAAAAACAAACGTGATAAGGAAAATACTGTCATTCGAAACAAATCTCGTCTTGTGGCTAAGGGATATGCTCAAAGGGAAGGAATTGATTTCGAGGTCTTTTGCACATTGCTCGGTTGGAAGCTGTACGGTTGTTCATTGCGTATGCCGCACATAAATCATTTACAGTATACCAAATGGATGTAAAAACAGCATTTCTTTACAGACCTCTAAAGGAAGAAGTGTACGTAAACCAACCAGATGGATTTGTTGACCCATATCATCCTGACAAAGTTTACCGTCTCAAAAAAGCATTATATGGTCTTCATAACAAGTACAAGGCGTGGTATGATGAACTCTCTAACTTCCTTTGGTATCCGAAAGATTCCCAAAAGGTTCTTATTGATCCAACTCTGTTCATAACTAAACATAGGGAAGACATACTGCTTGTGCACTATCCGTTGATGATGATTTTTGGTTCTACGAACCTAAAACTTTCAAAACGATTGGTAAAAACTAATGACACAGCAAGTTTTTGATATGTCTATGATGGGGGAGTGTGAAAAATTCTTATTAGGAATTTCGATCCACCAATCCCCTCGTGGTATCTTTATGATAAACCAAGCTAAGTATGGAGCTCAAGAGATACTTAAAAAGCTTGTATTGTTTTTTGACTCATGTGATAGCATTGGTACACCAAGGGCCTACCAAAAACAACTTGATGTTGACTTGAGTGGTACTCGGTTGACCAAACGAATATCGTAGTATGGTGGAGCACTCATGTACCATACAGCAAAGTAGACCAGCTATTTATTGTAATGCAAACATGTTATTGTGCTGCGATTAAGCGAAAAAAAAAACCGACGAGACACATCTCACTGCGGTTTAAACGGATTTTCGGTACCATAAAGACTCACATTAACATGGGTCCTGGGTATTCGAAGACACCGGTGTCGAACTACAACTTTTTCAGATTCGGAACACGCGGGGTATTTGTCTCGATCTCGTTAAGAGCACATCTGGTGGCATAACAATTTTCTAGGTGGTGCAGAAGTTAGTCAGCTGGGTCTCCAAAGCAGGATTGCACTCAATGTCAATAGCAGAAGCTGAGGATGTGTCTTTATCTGCTTGTTGCGCACAAGTTTCATGGTTAGAACTCAGTCACAGAATTATGGCTTCACTTTGATAAAATTCCGCTTATGTACTTGTGACTCAAACGTCAAGCCCATATAGCCCTCTCGTGCAATCAGTCCCAGCATTCCCGTACCAAGCACATCGTGTCAAATATCCACTTCATTAAAGGTAGAACAGGTTGAAAGGGTATGTTGAATTATTCTTTGTCAGAACTGAATACCAGTTAGCTGACTTGTTTACTAAAGCTTTATCGGAAGATAGGTTTAAGTATCTTGTCAGACGACTCGGTATGAGATGTTTGACTCCAGATGAACTGGAGGTTCTGGCAATTGAATCTGCTTGATCCATCAAACATCAATTTGTAAATATTTTTATTCTCTCTTTATTTTTGATTTATAAAATTTTTGAAAAAGAAAATACAAAAATATAAACCAAAAAAAAAATACAAAAATATAAAACCTAGAAAAACAAAATATAAAATCAGAAAAAATTTCAAAAATACCAAAAAGAATCTTCTCGACATGTCTCTTGGAATCGATAACATTTACGTACCTAGAAATGTTGATTAACATCGACACGGGCGTGTAAATGAAGTTCGAACAGGAGTTTCAAACGCTTTCAAAACATGTCATTTCTAAATTTTTCTCAATGACTTATGTACATTTCAGTGCATAACTCGGTCTCGAATGTAACAGGGAAGTGTACGCTTAGATGCGCTTAACCTAAATAGAAGGAGAGTTTCTATCATGTTTTTAAAATCGTGTTTTGTTGAAATAATTTTTCAAAAAGAACTTTCAATGTCAAATTGTCTACAATATAATTTGTGGTATTTTTCCATAAAAAGTGGTATTTGTTAAAATTGTGTGTTCAACACTCCCTTCCTCGAATAATTTTCAAAGAATTGTAGTACGTAGAATGTCATTTTATGTGAATCAATTTCTGAGGGGGAGCTTTTTTAAAACAAAGCCTTTTAATGTGTTGGATACATCTCATAAATGTCAATTTTATGTATCCAAACACATTCTGTGAAATTAAAATGTGGAAACTTATAATGTCAATTATTAATATACATTGTTCACTAAGGCATCTCACTCCGTCTTCAACATTTTGTGGTGTCATATCAATTTTTCATTCTAATGTCAAGTTTTAATAAATATTGGTATCCCACATATACTGTTGAAGGGGAGCTATCGAAATCTGAATTCATGCTATATCGTGGTATAATTTTTCTCCCCATGGAATTTTTCATGTCAAATTTTAATCAATTGGTATTTCAAATACTAAGTGTTTTATTATTTAAAATAAGGGGAGAAAATGTGATTAAAATATGTTATAGACGAATGTGATCTTTAAGACTCTAAGGCACACTCTTTCCTTCATGTGCTAAACATTTCGAATCTCTGAGCACATTGTGTAGGGGGGAGTATTGAATATAAACCAATGTCAGAAAGTTTTATGGTTCGATATCTCTTATACCAAAACCTATTATATAATGACGATTCTGACGTATAAGGGGGTCTAGGTTAGGGATAAGTCTTACGATCCAACCAGGAACCGGAGGGATTTTACCAAGGACACTTCCATAGTTAGAAATAGCAGTCCATAGGTATGGATTGGGATGAATGTGTATAAGGGAAGAATCCGAATAGATTGAGCTAACACAGGAACAATCAAACAAGGTGTTAGTAATGACGGCTTTGGTAAGCATTGAAGGGGTTTAAAGAATGAAAAGAAGGTATGGATAAACGGGTGAAAAGAAAGAAGCCTCCTTACACCCTTAGGCAGAAAACGGGTAAATAGATAAATCTATCAAAATCACAATTGATGCTTGCTTGATATTGAAGAAAGTCGTCATGGACCCAGGGAAGCTATGCACAACCCTTCCCAGCCATTCGGGTTTTCCTCTCAAAGAAACTTGTCCTTATTTGTCACGGAAATACACAATTTTCTATTGACATCTTCACTCCGAGACATGTTGATATTGAATTAGGTGGAGTCTGGTCCTAGCCTTCGATTACTAAAAACCAAAAGGTGCACAAATCAAGTCTAGAGCACAGAAGAGATCAAATTATAAATTCTCATTAGGATACAATTTCATAATCCTTGTTGAACACCACAATGTTCACAGGCTTGTAAAGCAAAGAGATCTAGCATTATCCTTGCGATCTTGCCAGAAACATCTGGAGTGATACTTAAGATATTCACAGTGAAGATGAAATCCTGCTTAAGCCAACACATCAAACAAGCTCATGTAGGTGACTTGCATAGATTCTATATGAATCCAAGCTGTGATAACTGGATAATCAATTTTGGTCCAGTAAATGAATATGATGATCTAAATCAGAAAGATGTAACTATTGATTTCCTTTACCGTTTGTTGTCTGCTTTGAGATTCCGGTAATGAGAACTATCAAGCATGGTAAATCTAATGCATCTTGTTAGAGATCCTACACTTTGAAGCTGGAAAAAACCTGTCAGGAGATTCTCTTGAATCTACTGATCTACAGGTATAGTATTGAAACTATAAAACGGGAAACCGGAGGTTAATTGCAACCGAACTAAAGAAGAATGACAAGCAAATTCATCTTTTATTGCTCACTGTTTTATTTCAGGATTAAGACGACGGTGTTGCAGCCTCAATTTCAGCGAAGTCGGATTCAAAAACCACAATGCTCATACTCAGCTTTCTAAAGTCAATCATGCAACGTGCTAGATAGTTGATTCTAATCTTCCCCACCATCAAAGAGCTCAAAGTTAAATAAAGAATTCATCAATTGGGGAGATTGTTAGACTTAGTATTCATATGTACAAACAAGAATATAAAAGTATGGCTGTTGGTCAAGAGCACAAGTTGATCAAAGAAGTCGAATCAAGATGAATTAAGTCAAGGAGATGATGCAAGATAACGATATCATGAACTCAAAGTCAAAAAAGATAAAGTCTCACAATCAGATCACAAAGCATGAATGACAAAGCCATTACAAAACAAAGTCAAGACCCTATAACAAGGCAAAGCATAAACGTTAAAACGTAAATCTTCAATGTCCATCATGTGATACAGAGAGCTTTGAAGAAAGAGACCTCAACATTGGGGGAGATTGTTAGCCTTAATTATATTAAGTCAAACAAGAATGTTATTGGTCTTAGGAAGTCAAACTATGTCTTATATTGTAATAGGCTAGTGGGGTTCAACGGGCTTAGATTGTAATCTAATATTGTCCATGTTAAGGGTGAAAGCCCAAGTTTAGCCAAGCCCGGCCCGTTAAGAAAGCCCATGAGCCAACTAGAAGGCTAGGGTATAAAATCCCTTCACCACACTTGGTGAAGGGTGTTTTTGTGATATGGTGAATCTGATTTGCATGCTAGCATAAGTTCACGTTAGTTTCATAGTTGTCCAAATGACTTTTTGATAATCACAGAAATTCTGTTTTAAAGTTTAATATTGTCCGTCCTAAACCTATGACTCTCACCAACCATGTGTTGACGTATTTTAGCATCATTTTCAGGTGAGCACCATGAGGTTAGGCGAAGTGGATAAAAGAGACCGTAGGAGCTTGAAGTTTATATGTGCATGTTTAGCAATGTATGAGTATTGTTGCATGTCTTTTATTAGTGGGAAATTCTTTTTCATCAATAAAGACGCCTTTTATGTTTTGTTTAGTTATGGGTATTGTTATGACACTTTGTGTCTATACTTTACTTATTTGTCTTTCATTTTAGTATTCTCTATATAGACACCATGTGTTGTGATGGTATCCATTCATGTTACGCCTCGTGTTTCCGCCTTGGCGGGGTGTGACAGATTGGTATCAGAGCCTATGGTTATAGAGAACTAGGTGGTTGAGCCTAGACTATAGCTTAAGGGTCCCTCATATAGTTGCATTTTAGGGCATAAGTGTTTGTGTACGTATATACCGTATGTTCCCGCTACCTAAAAGCTTTGAAATTCTTTCTATTTTGAATTACTACTATATAATATGATATATATACTTTTTCATTGTGGGGATCTAATAGTATATACCCCTTTGTTATTGTTTTAATCGTGCCTTCCCCTATCCTTAAGGGATATCGTTGGGAGATTATTTACTTCACTGGACTCGCGGAATTGGGTGACTTTTGAGAGAGAAAAGTCAAACCCAAGCGAGGCCCAACGTAAGTTTATTTTATTTTCTACCTCGATGCGTTGCTATAACCGAGGATTGTTTTTATATTTTAGGTCACGATGTGACTTATGTTTCGTTTGGTCGATTGGGATTTTATGGTTTGTTAGATGGCTTATCATGTTTTAATTATATTTGGATTATTATTAAGTGCTATGTGGTAGATGTGTGTTATCATTGAGATATGTGGTCTTGGAAGTAAGTACACGTGTGCAAAAGGTGTAATTATAATTATGGTCGCGAACATAATTATAAAGGTGTCACACACGTGGACTTGTGACTTTGATTGCATTGATCATTGTTGCTTGTATGTATTATGTAAGGATGTAAGTCTGGATAGCTATGTGGATAGTAGTGTAGATGTGATGTGAGATCCTGTTGAGGATGGTTGTATGGTTAGAGAATTCTTCTCTTAACCCTTTGAGCGATTATAAAGGATATAGTTAAGTAGATGGTGAGGTTTTCTTTCATCTATCGGTTGCGGATACATCGGATACCTGTTGGTGTTGTCGTCGCGATTCTTAAGCTGGTTCGTTAGCTCGTTGTTCGTTGAGATATCTAA
>BQNB010102910.1:0-24143 GCA_026074375.1 Tanacetum coccineum | reverse complement strand
TGATTTGTGACTCGGTTATGAGTAGGTGATAGTAAAAATATGTTTGCTAGTAGTAGCGTGTACACTTCAATGGATAATGCGATTTATTGAAATTCAGGCCAATATGTTATAGATAAAGCATATATGGATGATAACAAACAAAATCCAAGCATTACCTAAGCGAGAAATCTCACAAATGGGCACAAATCAGGCAAGTCGCAAAGAAGGTAATGCGTTTTGAGTATGAGAGAAAAAGAAAGAGATGTTTGACTGGTCTTAGATGTCTTTGACCAAGTCAAAACGCAGGGGGGTTTTTATACCTAGGTTAAACTTTAGGAGATTGGCAGTTTTGACCCCTCACTTACTACTTTCTTTTCATTTAGGGTTTAATAGTTACTAAGGGATTAGTTAAATTTCATAAATTGCACAATTGGTCCTCTATGTATTATGAGACTAGTAAACAACTAGCAATTAGCACATAAGACCCTATTATTGCACGAAAATGACAGCATTGGCCTTTTGAGTTAGCACAAGTTTAACTCCCCCTCAAAATGTAACCCCGTTAGATACAAAACCTTTCTCAATCATTTATATGATGCATAAAAATGCCCGTTAGATGTCATAAATTTGAAAAATACTCTCCCCCTCAATCAATGACCCATTTTCTATTAAAAGAGTTGTAGTCGTTGATTGAGTGTCAAATTTTGAGAAATTCAGGTCCGATTGATTTTCAAACAGTACATTTCCACCTTGTGAGACACAAATAATTTTCTGAAGAATCATAGACGGAAAATCATTTGTATACACAGAAGACTTCTCTTCAGGATCAAGAAATAATGCACTGAATCGTACATTAGATCGGAGTTGCATGGATATAAAGTAATCCATGCCCGGGAGAACTTAATCACCCGTTGTTAGGAACAGCCGTCTTTTAGGCGACGAGCTTTCCTCATTTTGAAGACCGGGTTGCATATCAGAAATAATAGCAAGCCATAAAGACATGTTTGGAAAGGTTGAAACTTCCGTTCGAGCTTCATTTAAAGACCCGTGTCATTATTGAATGACATTTCTAGGACCGTAAATGTTATCGATAAACGGAAGACATGTCTTGAAAAGTTTAAACTATTTTTGGTATTTTCTATTTTCTGATTTTTATGGATTTTTGTTGGTTTTATATTTTTGTATTTTCTTTTTGAGTAGGAATATGTACATATTTACATAGGATACTTGAAGCAAATCCGTTACTCATCCTGATCATCCTGAAGACGTTTGAGTGTCTCTGGATTCATACTCTTCATGCCAAGCCACGGGAGAATGAATTCGAATCGTTATCTGGGCAATGCCTTAGTGAATATATCCGACAGTTGATACTCTGTCCTCACGAAATACAACTCAACCACTCCCTTTTCCACTTGTTCTCTGATGAAATAATGTCGGATGTCGATGTGTTTAGACCTAGAGTGCTGGACGTTGTTGCAGCAGAGAGCTATGTTACTCTTGTTGTCACAATACAAAGGGATGTGATTGTATGCAAAGCCATAATCTGATAATTGAGACCGCATCCATAGGATTTGGGCACATCATCCAGACATCGCGATGTATTCAGCCTCTGTAGACGAGATGCACGTGCTAGTTTGCTTCTTTGATGACCAGCTTACTAACTTACCAAGGAACTGAGCACTGCCAGATGTACTTCTTTGAGTGTCTTGACAACCTGCATGATCTGCGTCTGCGTATGCTATTTGTGCCATGGCCGTGTCTTTCGGATACCAAAGACCCATATTTATGGTTCCTTAGAGATACCAAAAGACCCGTTTAACTGCTTCAAGGTGCTTTTTAGTGGGCATAGATTGATATCTAAAACACATGCACACAGCAAAAACTAGGTCAGGTCTACTGGCTGTGAGATACATCAGGGATCCAATCATACTGCGATATTGGGTCTGGTCAACAGGGATCCCTGAGAGGTCCTCACCTAGTTTTGTTCTCTCCACCATAGGAGTGTCAACAGGGTCACTTTTATGAAGATCAAATTTCTTTAAAATCTCATTAGCATATTTAGATTGATTTATAAAAATGCCTCTAGGATTCTGAGAAATTTGTAAGCCTAAGAAAAAGGGTATTTGACCCATCATCGACATTTGAAATTTAGAGCTCATTTCAGTAGAAAAATGGTCACAGTCTGTGGGATCAGTCGAGGCAAATATTATATCATCAACATATATTTAAACATGAAGAGTGTGTTTGCCTATTTTCCGAATGAACAAGGTTGGATCAACTACACCCTTGGATAATCCTTGTGCCAGAAGGAACTTCGACAAAGTGTCATACCACACCCGGGGTGCCTGCTTTAACCCGTAAAGAGCTTTCTTCAGACGGTATACATGATGTGGACGATTAGGGTTAACGAAGCCTTCAGGTTGGCTAACATAGACTACTTCTTTAAGCTCGCCATTTAAGAATGCAATTTTCAGCTCCATTTGATAAACTGTCATGTTTTTGCTGGCAGCATTGGCAAGAAATATTCTGATAGCTTCAAGTCTGGCGACCAGGGAGAAGGATTCTTCAAAATCAAGACCTTCTTCTTGACGATGTCCTTTCGCTACAAGACGTACCTTATTTTTTAACACGTCGCCATACTCGTCAAGTTTCACCTTATAAATCTACTTGAGAGCAATAATCATTGCACAGTCTGGATGTGGCACTAATTCCCATACGTCCAGTCGATCAAATTCATAGATTTTATCTTGCATGGCTTGAAACCAACAGTCTTCAGTAACAGCAGATTTGAAGTTTTTCGGTTCGACTTTGGATAGTACTGAATTGTAGAAGCACCACGAAGCATCTGTAGCAAGCTGCTTCCGAGTGGATACCGGTCGAGAAGGGTTCCCAATAATATTATCAATAGGATGAGAGGCGGTCCATTTTTGGAGATGTTCATGAGGCTGAGTGGTTTGGTTGGATTCAGTTTCGCGATTACCCTAGAAGATGATGCTTCAGAGTTATGATCTGGGGCGAACACATTAACAAATGGTTCGCGATCAGCCGTAGCAAAAGGATTTACTTCAAACAAATGCTTAGCTGCAACACCTTGATATACTAAAGAGGATTGATGATCCTAAGATGATGGCGAATGACTTCCCGATGGTGCCTCTTGATCAATGGGAATGGATACTGATGGACCGGTAGGGTTGACTGGAGCTTGAGCTGCAGGAGCAGGGGGTACCAGACGATCAACCGTGGAAGACTCAAAATATTCATCAAATATAGGCTGGAACAAAATCTCCAGTTCCTTATTGGTAGGAGGTACATAAGGTGCTGCAGGAGAAGGATTGGGTACGAGCCCTGAACTGATAGGTCTAGGCGTCAAAAGGTTAGGTGCGGGTCCTGGACTGGAGTGTACAT
This sequence comes from Tanacetum coccineum, assembly GCA_026074375.1. NCBI lineage: Eukaryota > Viridiplantae > Streptophyta > Magnoliopsida > Asterales > Asteraceae > Tanacetum > Tanacetum coccineum. Next base: position 20,759 of record BQNB010102910.1, on the reverse strand, counting down.
GAGCCGTTTGCCCAGTCAGCTCATCGAATGTAACGTGAATAGTTTCTATGATTTGTCAGGTTTGTTTGTTGTAGATTCGGTAACCCTTCTTGTTTGGTGCGTAACCGACAAAGAACCCAATGTCTGCTTTAGCTTTCAATTTACCAAGATCTTCACTATCGTTTATTAGGTAGCAGAGAGCCCCAAAAACATGAAGAAACAAAAGATCCAATTTCTTGTCATGCACAAGTTCATATAGGGTTTTATCGTGAAGAGTATGTATGAGGGATCGGTTTTGGGTGTAACAGGCAGTAGCAACAGCTTCTGCCCAAAGAAATAATGGAGCCTTAGAGAAGATCAACATAGTCCTAGCAGCTTCAACAAGAGTGTGGTTTCGTCATTCAACAAAACCATTTTGCTAAGGAGTTCTCAGAACGGTCTTCTCGTGGGTAATACCAACGCTTTCATAGTAATCAGTCAAATCTTTATTAACGAATTCGGTGCCATTATCAGTCCGCACGAACCGGACAGTTTTGTTGAGACCAACTTAAAGTTGTTTTAACAGATTGATTACAAAAGCGGGAGTCTCGTCCTTTGATCTAAAAAACTTCACCTATATAAACCTGGAGTAGGCGTCAACGATAACTAGAATGTATTTCTTCCCGTTAATACTCTGCACTCTCAACGGTCCGCATAAATCCATGTGAAGGGTGTGTAAAACTTCTATAATGGTGTTAATCGTCTTGGGTTTGTGGGTAGCTTTCCTGTTTTTTCCAAGTTGGCATGCAGAACACAAATGATCCTTTTCAAACTTCAACCAAGGTAAGCCTCTAACAAGATCTTTACAAGCAAGATCATTGAGGGTGCCAAAGTTTAAGTGATTCAGGCGGCGATGCCCTAACTAGGATTTGTTCTTGGAGGCTTTAGATAGTAAGCAAATAGGAGAGGACCTCATCATATCTTCAACATAAATGGTGTATAAGTTCGTGCCACGAATTCCTTAATAGGTCGAACACATCTAAGTCTCGGGACGAAAAACATGTGTGCTTTTTCTGAAGCAGATTTCATGATTCTAATAAATTTTAATCACAGTAATGCGACAGAGAGAGGTTGTGTCCAAGTCCTTCTACATAGTATACCCTGGAAATTACACTGTCCCCAATGACATAATCCCCATAATCCATAATTGCCAACCAAATGGTTCGTTTTCGAATTGAACAGTCTCGATAAACTTTTTCACAAAATTCCTGAGCCTTGAGCGATCTCCACTCATATGTTTTGAGCAGCCTGAGTCCAAATACCTAAGAACGATCTGTACAACCTGCATTTGAACAAAGGCAAAAATGGAGATTTGGATACATTGGATCCCCAATTGAAATTGGGGTCCGGTTAGTTAGTGCACGCAAGATTATATGCTACAGGTGCAATAGTTTCCTGTGGATCAGCTGGCATACAGTCACTCTTAAGAGCAGTAGACCTAACTAAAGGCCATTGTCTTCCTAACGAGAGAAGTCTACCAATGGGCTTCCATTGTTTTGTAGGCCAGACCTTAGGTAGAGTATTCCTAGTTAAAGGCTACTGATCTCCCAAAGGTAATAGTCTGCCAGTAGGTCGCCACTGATGACCGATAGTGGTAAACAATTTCCCTGTGGCCTTCCAAACTTGCTTAACTTGCTTAACCCGCCACACTTTAGTGGCAGGGGATTGCTTCACAAACATCTCAGAACGCACAACACATTGATCATGATTAACATAAATTAAGCATTTGTTACAAGTTTTGCAATATGTACTAGAATTCGAATTATTCAGTATGCTTATAGTATACTAGAATCATCCGATTTCTTTTGTTTCTCATTCGCTTATTCATCCTAGAATGGGCTTCTACTTGTTTCAAGCACTTTTAGTGGCAAGTTTCTATTTCTTTGTATTGCTCCTAGGCTTTGACCTGCTAGTTGCAGAGGCAGCTTTTACTCCTGTAGAGGGAATTCCAGGTGCACTAGTCGAATTTATTTTTTGGTGCCCAACTTGTGCTGGAGTGTTATGAGTTGAGGTTTCACATGGTTCGACAAAAGTAACTCACTTTTTTCTAAGTGAAGTGGTAGAGGCATTCTGTTTATCGCGAGGGTTAAAGTCTTTAGGACACGTACCTATTACATATTCTAACAGCTCTTGAGAGTGTTTAGAGTAAGGGCAAGCAGATGCAAGAGAGGTATCCAATGGTCTTTCCACCTTAGCGTCCTCTACTATTTCGCGAAGGGTTTCTACACTTTCCTTAAGGTGTTTGATATAGTGTAGATGCATTTCCTGATTATTCTTGTGTCGAGGGGGAATTGGTTCAACATCTATAGGATATCTACCAGGAGCCAGCACTTTAGGTTTACTATAAGGTATAGTGACACATTTGGAATTATCTTTAAGTTGACCCTTAAGGTTTTCTATTTTAGATAACAAAGAGTTGTTATGGTCAATAGTTTTGGCACGCGTTATTTTAATTGAATTTTCTGCCCTAAAGTGTTCATTGAGATCGTGAAGGGCATTGAGCTTTGCAGTTAAATCTTTGTTTTGAGAAACTAAGGCCTTAAGGTCAAAAATGGGATCTGCATCACTATTTTTCTTTGTTAAGCGGGAGATTTTCTCCTTTAATTCGCGAATCGTATTGCCTCGACTTTGAATCTGTTCATTTAGTTTCCTGATCACAAATAGTGAATCAAATGAAGGAGCATCCGAAGACGTCACTGGTTTTTTGTTTCCAAAACGTTCTTTGAGATTTTGATACTTTAATTGTAAGTTGAAGTGTTTAACTTCAAGTTTGGAAAAATATTTTATCATTAGTCGTGATCATCATTTTGAATCTTGTTTCCCGGATTAAAATTTTCAGATTCAAGGTCGGCAATACGTTTTTGAGCAATAGTTAAATCATCATGCACGTCAGAAAATCTAGACACATTTAATACAGAATCAGTTACACTATAAAACACATCTTTGGACAAGCATTCAGCAATTAAATTCTCATTCGTGATGAGGAGATTTTTACGTTCAATCTCCCCATATTTTTTGTCTACAGCATTCTGGTCCACTTCTGCTTCCATATTTTCAAAAACTGCTTTCATTGCTCTAACTTCAGTGACAAGTGATTTTTAAACACTGTCAAAATGTTCTTTGAGTAGATTGAAAAATGGAATGACTTCCGTTAAGTAACACCGTTTAGTTTGCTCAAAACCTCTTTCCCTTTCAGTTATTCCCGTTGGTGTAATTCATTTCTTACAGGTCTTTTCAAAGTCCCCAAAAAGTTGAGTAATTACATATAGACCAATATTTACTTGACTTGTGGTTGGAAGCGTTCGGGGGACCAGATGGACAGGTGTATTGGGAGGATACACAGTTGCAGGTGGTAAAACTGGCAAGGGTGAGGTATTTGCCTTTAGCTCTTCGGCCTTACGGTTTTCTAGATCTATGGACCAAAATGCTTGTTCAGAGGTTAGTTGGGTCTGTGGTGTGAAAGTTACGAGGAAGTTCTCTTTGGAATAATTAGGAGGTATGCATTTAATCCTCTTTTCCACACACACGGGGTCATTCATTTTCTCATGCATTTTCTGCCTAGCTAACTCGGCTAACTCTAGGTCTTCCTCAGATGATGGGACATTCGTAGGGTCATGGTCCGGATTAATAATTTCATTACCATCATAAAGTGTTGGTTGAGCCACTTTGGCCTTTCTAAGGTAAAAAGGGCCTATGGCAATTTCAGAATATTATTCACACAACTTTTTAGGTTTCAGCATCATATGAACAGTTTGAATGGATTGATCTTTTGCATGTAACATATTTTCAAGTTTATCCTTTAGCTTTCTCAGGTTTGAAAAATCATTCAGAAGTTAAGACTCTCTTTGCTTAAAAGTCTGTTGTAAAGTATTTACATTTTCTTGTATTACTGTTTGACTTTTAATAGAGTGGTTAAGCTGTAGCTTAACGAAATGTAGCTCCTGTTTTAGTTTTTCTTTCATTCGATTACGATCTTGTATAAGTATACGCATTTGATCATCCATTCTCTGTTCCCATTCAGTAAGTTCAAACTTAGCACGTTGTTCATATATGGCAACTTATTCCTTATATATGGTAGTTCAGTTACTAACGGTTCATTAGGAATGTGCACATTATTATCAATCACCACATATGCAGTATTTGGAGCAGAAGATGCACAACTTGGTACAACAGAAACGTCATTGGTGGTCAGATATTGTTCATATGGGATAAGATTACTATTACCTATATCAGTATTATTTGAGTCAATAACAGTTGACTGTTGTACTTCGCTATGAATCTCATGCTCGACCTGATCATTATTACTAGCAACATTAGCATTTTCCAGATAATATTGATGCATCGGATGAGCTAGCTTGTAGATTTGTTGGCCCAACTGAAGACAGATTGGCCATGAAGATAGACTGAGCAGTAGGTTCATCATCAACATCTGAGTCAAAAGCATCACACTCATCTGCCTGGAAAATGTTATCTTCATTTTTAGCCAAATCTTTGACAGGTTGGTTATCCACATCAGCATCAAAAGTGTTGGGTTGTTCTCCAACCAAAAAGAGTAACTCTTCTTCATCCAGCACTGCTCCATTCTCTTAGGCTTGCATCAGCAACATCTTGTCCTTAAAGTAATCAGAATTTCATGGACGCTTCGGCTGAGTGCAGTTCCGTGCAATATGCCATATCCCATTACAGTTATATCACTTGATAGGCTTTCCCTAACCTGCATTAGCATTCCTAGCTCTATTTTGTGTACCTCCAAAACCTGCTGCACCATTTCCCTGAGCAAAGTACCTCTGATTCTGATTCTATTTTCCTTGAACATTCTGAACCACGATATGACATTCCTGAATAGTTGCTTGATTTCGGGTGTTAGATGAGGTTCGAAGTTAGTTGTTTGTCTGTGGGAGGGTTGCTCTAAATGATTGGGTGAGTAGTGCAAATTGTTTGGTGAGGGTGTCAAGGATTTTATCAGTTTGGGTGTATCCAGTGTTAAGTGATGATGGTTTAGCAAATTGTGGATATATCATTGATTGGACATTTTGAGACTGAGAAGGTGTTGTAGATGATTGATATTGAAGAGACTGACTCTGTAATGGTTGGGAGTACGGTCCACACTTGAGACAAAGGCAAGCGGATCATTAGTTGGTGGAGTGATTCTTTCAATTATCAATCGATCTTGTGCAGCATGCTTCTCATGTTGTTTCAAGTATGCATACAGCTGTTCATGATTTGTCTCTTTTAGCCTTTATTCAGTTTAACTGATGTGACAAATCTATCCCATTCAGGTGACATGTTGTTGACAAACTTGGAGTTTAGTTGAATGTTAGGCATAGTCATCCTGATATTCCTCATGTCATTAACAAGCTTGTGGAACCGGACATAGTACTCATTGATATTTTCACCAGAAAGCATCTTGAAGCATTCAAATTCATCATACAACTGAGATTCTATGTCTTCTATGGTGAGTTCAGATCCCGCGAGAAGCATTTTGACATTGTCCCATATTTCTTTTGCTTCAATGTTGTGATTGATGAGCTTGTAGATGTCTTTGGGTAATCCTTGAAGTACAATGTTGGTTGCACGGACATCGGCATCAAATCGTTTCTTTTCATTATCATTAAGATCATCATAAGTTCGAGCCATTTCTGGTCCAAGAAGAACACCCCCCCTTCAGGTGTGGTACCTAGTGTGTCCCTAGTGACTCCAAGCTGAAATGGACCTTGATCAATCGACTGAAGAATGTAAACTCCGTTTTCCTTTCCTCTACAATACAACCAGATTCTTTGTGACCATGATTCATAATCAGTCCTATCAAGCATAGGAGGGCGGGTATCAGAACCGACCACTTGAATATCATCAGAATTACTAGACATGATTGAATGTTTGTGTTATGATAAACATTGGATCGGTACAATGATTAGTGATTGTATGTTAAAAGTGATGATTGTTTGTTGATATAGGTGATGTGTTGTTTGTTTGTGATTTGGTTTGGTTTAATTAAGTTTACGAAATGCAATACACAAGTCTTAGTCTAGAAGTTAAGACAAAACGCAATGAAGAATTTTTTTTGCCAGGGATTCTTTCCACCAAAACGCAATAAGGGTCTTCAACTTGGGACAAAACGCAGGAGACAAAACGCAATGAGAAGGAGACAAAACGCAGTGACGTGTCTTGGGCAAAACGCAATCAATTCTTGAGACAAAACTCAATCAAGAAATTAATTGGGCAGAGTTTCTCCTAGTCAAAACGCAATGAGGGTCTTCAACTTGAGACAAAACGCAATACACGAAACGCAACCTGTACTGTTAACCAAAACGCAATACACAAAACGCAACTGACAAAACGCAACTGACAAAACGCAACTGCTGTACTACATTAGAAGACAAACCATAGTGTACTATTCTCTGACAAAACGCAGAGACAAAACGCAACTAAGAAACGTCTTCCAAGGAGATAAAACGCAATTTCCAGAAAAGCTTCAAATCACCAAAAATCACACTTTTGAACGTTTAAGCTTGGATTTTCTTGCACAACTTGGTACTAGAAGGCTAAAACTACACTAAACACACTAACTTTAACAACACAAACGTGAGAATCAAAAAAAGCCAATGAGAAAACCATAAACCTTCAAAAACTAAATTTTTGATCAAATCTTCCAAGAGAAACGTACATACAATCTATGTAATCATCCCATGTGATTTGATACCAATTGTAGTATATTGGATATCATAACACAAGCCTAAGAATGATAGGTTGGCCGAATTTCTAGCGAGAGAAAGTGACTAGTCTAGTAAGAGAAAAACACTTAGTGTGTGTTTGTTATAGAATGAACAACCAACCCTTTCTCATGGATGGAAAGGGGTATAAATACATGTGTTTGGATGCCCTAATAGGCTATGGTATGGGCTTACAAGTGGGTAAAACACCCGACCCAATACCATGAGTCATATGCTTATGATTAAACTACGAGCTATGTTATTCTAGACAATACACGGGGTGACCGAGTCTTTTTCTTAAACCTAACAGAAACCGTGTCAAAATTGTATTTTTTACATCATATAACACTTTAACTAAAAAGTTTACTTACATTATATAGAAGGTACCAATTTGATAAAAAAATGTGTAACCATAAAGCTTCAACAAAACTAAAAACCAAACACCCCTTTATTATATTTTTACTCCTACTAAACCTCAAAACAAACACTCCTCTAAAATTTAAGTGGACATATTGACTTTATATAAAAGGCCTTGACTCTTCTAAAACACACATAGTACCAGTATTAAAAAAAATCAGTCCCCCTTTCCTTGTCTCATCTGTTCGATCGAAACCCACAACAAAACCACCATCACTATTGTCAAAATCCCAATAAACAATTCTATTCATTCCCAAATCAATTATAAACTAAACCCCATCATTTTTTTCAATTAAAATCCACCATGCATACGATTTCCCCAAGTTATTAATTTTCTTGATTTTTAATTTTGAAGGGTTTTGATCTAATTGAGGGTAATTGGAGTAACAAAAGTTTAATATTTGTTGTGTAGACAAAGTTTGGTGAATAAAGTCAAGATTTTGGGTCTCTCTTTTGGTTCTTGTGGTGTTCGGCAGATTATCAAACCCACAAGGGTTTGATAGTGTTGGGTTTCCTTCTTTTTATTTAGCATTATGAGCATCTTGTTTACCTTCATGCTTGATTTAATTTTAATACATATTGCATGTAGTTATTTTTATGTTTGAGAATCCATGAGGTGAATGAATGTTGTGGTATTGGTGTTATGAGTGAAATTGGTGAATGAGTAGAAGAGTTAGGATAGTAGTAAGAGTTTGGAGATGATTCGAGTTGGTTTTGAGACACTTTTAGGTTAGTCATTTAGGTCAGAAAGTTGGGCGTATAATTCAGCAAATTAGTGGAGTTGTAAACTGAGAATCGATTGTTTAATATGATAGAGGTCATTCTAATGTTCGCTTTGGTATAAATTAGGACTTCTAATTCTTAAAAACGAGTAAAATATGCTCGATAGAAGTTTGGAATGTGGAATTGTCAAATTATGCACTTGTCATTTTTATGCAGAATTTTTAGTCGTGTTGCGAGTACCATAACTCGGTCGTTCTAAAAGCTTTTCTGGATTTTCCGGTGCCTAAAACTAAATTCGTCGAACCTACTTTCTAATGGTTTAGGCCTCATCGATTTTCAGTACCTGTAGGTTAGTCAAAAGGGAATTGCAAAACAAGTTGTCAAAACTGCGATTCTGGTCCAGAATTTAGATTGTAAAGATGCAGTGAATAGGCGGATCAAAACTTAATATTTTTTGACAAAATTTAAACTGTAGCATCTTCATAATATGTATGACTTCCTTGAATTTTTCTAGAATTTTATTTAAGGTTTAGATAGGTCAGATTTTGCCAAACTTTTTCAAAGTCCAGTAGACCCTGTTTTGGGATAAGTTGCATTGTTGTATTTTTTAAAAATGGTTAGAAGTGTCTATGATTTTTGGGGAAGCTACTGAGGTTTAATAACATATATAAGTGGGTAAATATAAAAAGGGAACGTCGGTTGCAACCATTTGGTATCTCTTTAAGTATGGCGAACATCTAGTAAAAACCGGCGAAATTTTAGAAAATATAAGTGTAACATTCTTAGTGATTCTCAATCATGGATTCTTAAGCATATGATATTACTACATGCCAATATATATAAATATGTATCTATTTACTCGTATTACGTTACATCTTATTATAAGTGTGAGTTTTAATTACGCGTTACTATTATAGGTCGCGGTTGAGACATTGTCGTTGTTCTCTCCTTGTTGAGTTTCTTGTTCGATACTTCTATTTAAGGTGAGTTCATAGCCCGATCCTTTCTCTTTTAATGGTTTTCATAAACTGTTTTCGAGGTGAGAATACATGCTTGTTTTACTAAGTAAACTAATTAATTTCTACTACATAAGCATTATATGATTACTTTTACTAAAGCTTTTACTTGCTTACTATATGACTTCTAAAACATGTGCTACACGTGGTTGTTTACTCATGAATTTATTAAATCTTAAATTGCTTACTACATGATTTGAGATCTATTGAGACTGACAATCCATGTCCGGGTATTTAATAACTCGTGCCACATCAAACAAATGCATTTACCTTCTAAATAATACTTGGGTGTTTGACAACATCAACTCTTGGAGAAAGATACTTGGGTGTTTGGCCACACCAACTCTAAGAGAAAAATACATGGATGTCTGGCAACACCATCTCTCTCTCACGACATACATTAATACTTGGGTGTCTGCAACACCAATTCTCAAAGAGAATAATACTTGGGTGTCTGGCCACACCAACTCTCGGGGATAAAAATACTTGGGTGTCTACAACATCAACTCTCTCTCATAATTTCCTCTTTCATCATATGTTAATGTTCGGTGTCACAAGCTCAATGCGATAATGTAATAATTCTGTTACTTAACATTGTATTCGTTGCACTGTCGCTGGCTGATCTTAAACCTTGTGGTACACTACTACACGTTTCTTGATTTATTGAATCACTACTTAGATTTCAGAAATAATACTTTAAAATGTTGTAACGCTACTTTTCTTACTGAAACATTACTTAATTTATTTCAACATTTCTTTTACTTAAACCTATGAATTCACCAACATTATTGTTGACGTGTTGCATGTATTTTCTCAGGTTATTATATTGCTAGCTGAGCTTTGGGAGCATTCGAGTCGAGCGGATATCAAGTTTTTAAAGACTCAGTTTTTCTTCACATTCGATAATTATTTTTCTTTAAATATTCAAATGAGTCAGTTTTAAACTCTTGTAACTTTTATAAAAAGGAAATTATTGGGACCTAAATTTACTCTGATTTATTTAAATCGAATGCGACATTTTATTAAACGTCTCTTTTGAGGTCGTTTTATGTAACTTGTATGTATGAACTATGAAGTAGCACTCCAAGTGGTATTCCGCTGCGTCGTTATGATTTTTCGGGGTGTTACAGAGTGGTATCAGAGCCACTGGTTATAGAGAACTAGGTCGTTTTCAAAACCTAAACTATAATCGTTTTTCAAAAACTTTTAAGAATCTTTCACCATTGTTTGATATCCGCGCTTGCTTGCTCCTAGGTAACTTATATGCTCTATTTTGCATCCCTATTGCTATTACATGAATAATGAGTATATAACACTTAGTTATGACTTCGCTCTCTTTCGTCTATCTTACGATACCTTACTATTTACCTTGTATCGGTCGGTTATATATATGTTGACCACTCCGATTATCGCGTACTTCCTATTTTCTTATTTTCTCACTCGAACATCAATACTAGTATTATATAAGGATACCCGCACATATATGAGCTACTTGCTCTTAATCTCTTATGCTCATCTTTTGGATTGCCGTCTATTTATATAAAAGCGATTCATATAAGTGTTGACTATATACAGTCACTTATGTTACATTGTGGAGTACCTCTATATTTTAATATAAAGGTTGTCTGTATGAATACTAAACCTCTTTTAAGACGTTATGATTGATGCAATGGTTTCATTTATTTCAAGATATCATGAGTGATACGATGATCTCTAAAACGTTTTCATGACCTTACTTTATTTCCTTTTGATGATATTGAAATTCAGCGTAGTTTGTCAATTCCACTGGTTATTTTAACATTCGACTCCAAGTTTGAACACTCTTCTTATGCTTTTGAATTGCATATGTGATTTCCTAATTCGTCGTTTTGAAATCTTTCAGTTGATGGGAATACGACTTTAACTTGTCACCTAGGATCATGTCGTCTATTGGCACTTACTTGTAGAACGCGATTGACTAACGTCTCATTATTCTTCTCGTTACTTCTTATAATTTTGAAGAATCATGCTGCCAAGGAGACTCCTTCTTCTCAACGTAACATTGTTTTAATCTCATGCTTTGTTGTGACAATGCGTAAGCAGTCTAATTTATAATTATCTTATTGAGATGAATTAGGACGCCTCTTCATTTGAATAAGGAAATTATAAATCGCCGAACCATAAATTTCTAATTCTTATTTACATGAATTGGGACGCCTTTGGATGTAAATAAAGACTTGTAAATGAGTGGGCTTAAGGGTATGACATTCGCACGAACAACTTTCTTTTGATTTGTAATCCGTTTGTACGAATAATTCCTTTTCTTCGTTCATCTAATTGTTATCGTTATTATCTTCATACGAATGAGTCTATAGACTTCTTTCGGTTCGTAATTTGTTCATTCGATTATTTCCAAATATGTATCCGACATGGCGTGCATCTCTTTTAACAAGTAATACATCCGTACGAATCATTCATTGTCTTTTCTCTTTGAATCGCTATCATTATTGCTTTTGTACAAATGACTATCTTGAACTTCTTTCGACTTGTAATATGTGATATGGATTTTTCTGACTGTGTATCAACCGTCGCAAACCCTATGGAGATAAGTGGAATAGAGCACCGGGATGGCGCTCCCTGAAGGTGGGAAGACTGTAGCATCTTTTATTTTACGGTCAATATTTTAACCGAGCTCTAATTCTATTTTTAATTTTTATGGAATTTAATATTTTTGTTTTTAGCCGTTTTATCGAAAATTGTCATTTTTAGCTATTTTCGCGTCGTGCTTTGAACATTTATACGTTTGAGAAATCGATAATTTTTTATTTTAGCTTCGGAAGCTTAATTATCTTTATTTTAGTAATTCTTGATTTTTCTTGCGTTTTAGCCGAAACCGTGTCAAAAGCGTATTGTTTACATCATATAACACTTTAACTAAAAAGTTTACTTACATTATATAGAAGGTACCAATTTGATAAAAAAATGTGTAACCATAAACCTCCAACAAAACTAAAAACCAAACACCCCCTTATTATATTTTTACTCCTACTAAACCTCAAAACAAACACTCCTCTAAAATTTAAGTGGACATCTTGACTTTATATAAAAGGCTTTGACTCTTCTAAAACATACATAGTACCAGTATTAAAAAAAAATCGGCCCCCCTTTCCTTGTCTCCTCTATTCGATCGAAACCCACAACAAAACCACCATCACCATTGTCAAAATCCCAATAAACACTTCCATTCAATCCCAAATCAATTGTAAACTAAACCCAGTCATTTTTTTCAATTAAAATTCACCATGCATAAGATTTCCCCAAGTTATTAATTTTCTTGATTTTTAATTTTGAAGAGTTTTGATCTAATTGAGGGTAATTGGAGTAACAAGAGTTTAATATTTGTTGTGTAGACAAAGTTTGGTGAACAAAATCAAGATTTTGGGTCTCTCTTTTGGTTCTTGTGGTGTTCGGCAGATTATCAAACCCATAAGGGTTTGATAGTGTTGGTTTCCTTCTTTTTATTTAGCATTGTGAGCATCTTGTTTACTTTCTTGATTGATTTAATTTTAATACATATTGCACGTAGTTATTTTTATGTTTGAAAATCTATGAGGTGAATTCATGTTGTGGTATTGGTGTTATGAGTGAAATTGGTGAATGAGTAGAAGAGTTAGGATAGTAGTAGGAGTTTGGAGATGATTCGAGTTGGTTTTGAGACACTTTTAGGTTAGTCATTTAGGTCAGAAAGTTGGGCGTATAATTCGGCAAATTAGTGGTGTTGTAAACTGAGAATCAGTTATTTAATATGATAGAGGTCATTCTAATGTTTGTTTTGGTATAAATTAGGACTTCTAATTCTTAAAAACGAGTAAAATATGCTCGATAGAAGTTTGGAATGTGGAATGGTCAAATTCTGCACTTGTCATTTTTATGCCGAATTTTTAGTCGTGTTGCGAGTACCATAACTCGGTCGTTCTAAAAGATTTTTTGGATTTTCCAGTGCCTAAAACTAAATTCATCGAACCTACTTTCCAATGGTACAGGCCTCATCGATTTTCAGTACCTGTAGGTTAGTCAAAAGTGAATTTCAAAACAAGTTGTCAAAACTGCTATTCTGTTCCAGAATTTAGATTGTAAAACAGTGAGCAGGCGGATCAAACTTAATATTTTTTGAAGAAATTTAAACTGTATCATCTTCATAATATGTATGACTTCCATGAATTTTTCTAGAATTTTCTGTAAGGTTTAGATAGGTCAGATTTTGCCAAACTTTTGCAAAGTCCGGAAGACCCTGTTTTGGTATAAGTTGCATTGTTGTATTTTTCAAAAATGGTTAGAAGTGGCTATGATTTTTGGGGAAGCTACTAAGGTTTAATAACATATATAAGTGGGTAAATATGTAAAGGGAACGTCGGTTGCGACCATTTGTATCATCTTTAATACGGCTACATCTAGTAAAAAACCCGAAATTTTAGAAAATATAAAGTATAAGCATTCTTAGTGAATCTCAATCATAAAGCTTAAGCATAGAAATTAACTACATCCGATATATATATAAATATGTATCTATTTACTCGTATTACGTTACATCTTATTATAAGTGTGAGTTTTAATTACGCGTCACTATTATAGGTCGCGGTTAAGACATTGTCGCCGTTCTCTCCTTGTTGAGTTTCTTGTTCGATACTTCTATTTAAGGTGAGTTCATAGCTCCGCCCTTTCTCTTTTAATGGTTTTCATAAACTATTTTCGTGGTGAGAATACATGCTTGTTTTACTAAGTAAACTCATTAATTTCTACTACATAAGCGTTACATGATTACTTTTACTAAAGCTTTTACTTTCTTACTATATGACTTCTAAAACATGTGCTACACGTGGTTGTTTACTCATGAATTTATTAAATCTTGAATTGCTTACTACATGATTTGAGATCTATTGAGACTGACAATCCCTGTCCGGGTATTTAATAACTCGTGAAACATCAAACTAATGCATTTGCCTTCTAAATAATACCTGGGTGTTTGACAACATCAACTCTTAGAGAAAAATACTTGGGTGCTTGCCATACCAACTCTAAGAGAAAAATACATGGATGTCTGGCAACACCATCTCCCTCTCACGACATACGTCAATACTTGGGTGTCTGCAACACCAATTCTCAAAGAGAATAATACTTGGGTGTCTGGCCACACCAACTCTCGAGGATAAAAATACTTGGGTGTCCGCAACATCAACTCTCTCTCACAATTTCCTCTATCATCATATGTTAATGTTCGGTGTCATAAGCTCTATGCGATAATGTAATAATTTCGTTACTTGACATTATATTTGTTGCACTGTCGCTGGCTGATCTTAAACCTTGTGGTACACTACTAAACGTTTCTTGATTTATTGAATCACTACTTGGATTTTAGAAATAATACTTTAAAATGTTGTAACGCTACTTTTCTTACTGAAACATTTCTTGAATTATTTCAACATTTCTTTTACTTAAACCTATGAATTCACCAACATTATTGTTGATGTTTTGCATGTATTTTCTCAGGTTATTATATTGCTAGCTGAGCTTTAGGAGAATTCGAGTCGAGCGGATATCAAGTTTTTAAAGACTAGGTTTTTCTTCACATTCGATAATTATTTTTCTTTAAATATTCAAATGAATCAGTTTTAAACTCTTGTAACTTTTGTAAAAAGGAAATTTTTGGGACCTGAATTTACTCTGATTTATTTAAATCGAATGTGACATTTTATTAAACGTCTTTTTTGAGGTCGTGTTCTGTAACTTGTGTGTATGAACTATGAAGTAGCACCCCAAGTGGTATTCCGCTGCGTCGTTATGATCTTTCGGGGTGTTATCTGTTGTGGATGATAAGTTGTACTTATGTCCAATTGAGTTCCCAAAGCTTTCTGGAGCGACTTCCGAAAGTAAGATGTAAATCTGCTATCTCTATCTGAGATGATCAAAACTGATACTCCATGCCCCGAGACTACTTCTTTCAAGTAAAGTCTCGTTAGTCTCTCCATCGAATCTGTTTCCTTCAATGGCAAAAAAATATGCAGATTTAGTGACTCGATCAACGATAACCCAAATTGTATCGTGACCACTTGACGTCTTTGGCAGTTTAGTGACAAAATCCATTATAATCCGTTCCCACTTTCATTGTGGAATCTTAGATTGTACTAGTAAACCGGATGGCTTCAAGTGTTCAGCCTTAATCTTTGCACACGCCAGACACTTACTGATATAGATGGCGATCTATGCATTCATATTGGGCCACCAGTATAATTTCTTCAGATCCTGATACATATTATCCGATCCGGGATGGATAGAATATATATACTTGTGCGATTCATGCATAATCAAGTCCCTCAGTCCTCCAAAACGTGGTAACCAACTTCATTCCTCAATACAAAGGGTTCCATCAGGACGAGACTCAAACTCTTTATTCATACCACGAAGGTTTTCTTCTTTGATGTTTTCTTCCTTCATTGCTTTGGCTTGAGCATTCAAAATTTAGGTTGAAAGGTTTAAGTCGATTGTCATCATTAAGGCTCGAACGCGTAGCGGTTTAATCCTTTCCTTTCGGCTCAAGGCATCTGCCACCACGTTTGCCTTTCCCGGGTGATAACGAATCTCACAGTTGTAATCACTCAATGTTCCAACCATCGGCGTTGTCTCATGTTTAGCTCTTTTTTATTAAGAATGTGTTGTAGGCTCCTGTGATCAGTGAACACGACGCACTTCGTGCCATACAGATAGTGCCTCCAAATCTTTAGAGCGAACACTACTACTCCAAGTTTCAAGTCGTGAGCTGTGTATTTCTTCTCATGAACTTTGAGTTGACGGGATACGTAAGCTATTACTTTATCTTTTTGCATCAAAACCGCGCCTAACCCTTTGTGCGAAGCATCGCAGTAAACCAAGAAGTTTTTGTTTCCTTCAGGTAATGCCAAAATTGGCGCACTACGCAATTTTTGTTTCAATTGTTGGAATGCAGCTTCTTCTTTTTCTCCCCAATCAAACTTCACGCCCTTCTGCGTTAACTTAGTCACAGGCTTAGCGGTTTTCGATAATCCTTCGATAAATCGTCGGTAATATCCAGCAAGACCTAAGAATTAACGAATTTCTGTTGGAGTCTTAGGCCATGCCCAATCCTTGATTGACTCAATCTTATCGGGATCAACGTGAATGTCTTCAGTGTCAATCAGGTGACCGAGAAATTGCACTTTCGGAAGCCAAAATTCACACTTGGAAAACTTAGCGTACAATTATTTCTTCTTTAGTAGTTCCAAGATTTGCTTCAAAGGTTCTTCATGCTCTTCTCTGCTATAGGATTATATTAGGATGTCGTCTATGAATACTATCACAAACTTATCCAAATACGGTTTGCACACTCGATTCATCAAATCCATGAATACCGCCGGTGCGTTGGTCAATCCAAAAGGCATTACTTGGAACTCGTAATGACCATAATAAGTTCTAAATGCTGTCTTTGGGATATCTTCTTCTCGAACTCTGAGTTGGTGATAACCAGATCTCAGGTCGATCTTTGAGTAAACACTTGATCCTTGCAATTGGTCAAACAAATCATTGATTCTTGAAAGCGGATAATGGTTCTTCACGGTAAGCTTGTTCAATTCATGGTAGTCGATGCACATCCTATGTAACACCCTGAAAAATCATAACGATGCAGCGGAATACCACTTGGGGTGCTACTTCATAGTTCATACACACAAGTTACAGAAAACGACCTCAAAAGAGACGTTTAATAAAATGTCACATTCGATTTAAATAAATCAAAGTAAATTCAGGTCCCAATAATTTCATTTTTACAAAAGTTACAAGAGTTTAAAACTGACTCATTTGAATATTTAAAGAAAAATGATTATCGAATGTGAAGAAAAACCGAGTCTTTAAAAACTTGATATCCGCTCGACTCGAATGCTCCCAAAGCTCAGCTAGCAATATAATAACCTGAGAAAATACATGTAAAACGTCAACAATAATGTTGGTGAATTCATAGGTTTAAGTAAAAGAAATGTTGAAATAATTCAAGAAATGTTTCAGTAAGAAAAGTAGCATTACAACATTTTAAAGTATTATTTCTAAAATCCAAGTAGTGATTCAATAAATCAAGAAACATTTAGTAGTGTACCACAAGGTTTAAGATCAGCCAGCGACAGTGCAACGAATACAATGTCAAGTAACGGAATTATTACATTATCGCATTGAGCTTGTGACACCGAACATTAACATATGACGAGAGAGGAAATTGTGAGAAAGAGTCGATGTTGCAGACACCCAAGTATTTTTATCCCTGAGAGTTGGTGTGGCCAGACACCCAAGTATTGTTCTCTCCGAGAATTGGTGTTGCAGACACCTAAGTATTAACGTATGTCGTGAGAGGGAGATGGTGTTGCCAGACATCCATGTATTTTTCTCTTAGAGTTGGTGTGGCCAAACACCCAAGTATTTTTCTCCAACAGTTGATGTTGTTAAACAACCAAGTATTATTTAGAAGGTAAATGCATTTGTTTGATGTGGCACGAGTAATTAAATACCCGAACAGGGATTGTCAGTCTCAATAGATCTCAATTCATGTAGTAAGCAATTCAAGATTTAATAAATTCATGAGTAAACAACCACGTGTAACACATGTTTTAGAAGTTATATAGTAAGCAAGTAAAAGCTTTAGTAAAAGTAATCATGTAACGCTTATGTAGTAGAAATTAATGAGTTTACTTAGTAAAACAAGCATGTATTCTCACCCCGAAAACAGTTTATGAAAACCATTAAAAGAGAAAGGGTGGGGCTATGAACTCACCTTAAATAGAAGTATCGAACAAGAAACTCAACAAGGAGAGAACGACGACAATGTCTCAACCGCGACCTATAATAGTGACGCGTAATTAAAACTCACACTTATAATAAGATGTAACGTAATACGAGTAAATAGATACATATTTATATATATATCGGCATGTAGTAATATCCTATGCTTAAGAATTCATGATTGAGAATCACTAAGAATGCTATACTTATATTTTCTAAAATTTCGCCGGTTTTTACTAGATGTTCGCCATACTTAAAGAGATACCAAATGGTCGCAACCGACGTTCCCTTTTCATATTTACCCACTTATATATGTTATTAAACCTCAGTAGCTTCCCCAAAAATCATAGCCACTTCTAACCATTTTTGAAAAATACAACAATGCAACTTATCCCAAAACAGGGTCTGCTGGACTTTGCAAAAGTTTGGCAAAATCTGACCTATCTAAACCTTACAGAAAATTCTAGAAAAATTCATGGAAGTCATACATATTATAAAGATGCTACAGTTTAAATTTCGTCGAAAAATATTAAGTTTTGATACGCCTGCTCACTACATCTTTACAATCTAAATTCTGGACCAGAATCACAGTTTTGACAACTTGTTTTGCAATTCACTTTTAACTAACCTACAGGTACTGAAAATTGATGAGGCCTGAACCATTGGAAAGTAGGTTCGGAAAATTTAGTTTTAGGCATTGGAAAATCTAGAAAAGCTTTTAGAACGACCGAGTTATGGTACTCGCAACATGACTAAAAATTCTGCATAAAAATGACAAGTGCAGAATTTGACCATTCCACATTCCAAACTTCTATCGAGCATATTTTACTTGTTTTTAAGAATTAAAAGTCATAATTTATACCAAAATAAACAACCGGTTCTTAGTTTACAACACCATTAATTTGCCGAATTATACGCCCAACTTTCTGACCTAAATGACTAACCTAAAAGTGTCTCAAAACCAACTCGAATCATCTTCAAACTCCTACTACTATCCTAACTCTTCTACTCATTCACTAATTTCACTCATTCACCTCATGGATTCTTAAACATAAAAATAACTACATGCAATATGTATTAAAATTAAATCAAGCAAGAAGGTAAACAAGATGCTCACAATGCTAAATAAAAAGAAGGAAAACCAACACTATCAAACCCTTGTGGGTTTGATAATCTGCCGAACACCACAAGAACCAAAAGAGAGACCCAAAATCTTTATTTTGTTCACCATACTTTGTCTACACAACAAGTATTAAACTATTGTTACTACAATTATCCTCAATTAGATCAAAACCCTTCAAAATTAAAAATCAAGAAAATTAATAACTTGGGGAAATCTTATGCATGGTAGATTTTAATTGGAAAAAAATGATGGGGTTTAGTTTATAATTGATTTGGGATTGAATGGAAGTGTTTATTGGGATTTTGACAATGGTGATGGTGGTTTTGTTGTGGGTTTCGATCGAACAAAGGAGACAAGGAAAGGGGGACCAATTTTTTTTATACTCGTACTATGTGTGTTTTAGAAGAGTCAAAGCCTTTTATATAAAGTCAAGATGTCTACTTAAATTTTAGAGGAGTGTTTGTTTTTAGGTTTAGTATGAGTAAAAATATAATAAGGGGATGTTTGGTTTTTAGTTTTGTTGGAGCTTTATGGTTACACATTTTTTTATCAAATTGGTACCTTCTATATAATGTAAGTAAACTTTTTTAGTTAAAGTGTTATATGATGTAAAAAATACGATTTTGACATGGTTTCGGCTAAAACACGAGAAAAATCGAGAATTACTAAAATAAAGATAATTAACCTTTCGAAGCAAAAATACAAAATTATCGATTTCTCAAACGCTAAAACGTATAAATGTTCAAAGCACGACGCGCAAATAGATAAAAACGACAATTTTCGATAAAACAGCTAAAAACAAAAAATAATAAATTCCATAAAAATTAAAAATAGAATTAGAGCTCGGTTAAAATATTTACCGTAAAATACGAGATGCTACATTCTAAAGGATCCGTCTTTCTTTTTGACAAACAAAATCGAAGCTCCCCAAGGTGAGGAACTTGGTCTTATAAATCCCTTGTCAGAAAGTTCTTGTAATTGGGTAGACAACTCTTGCATCTTTGACGGGGCTAATCTATACGGGGATCGTGCTACAGGTGTAGCACCGGGGACTAAATCGGTTTGAAATTCAACATGTCGGGTTGGTAGGAGTGACTCGATCCAAATAGTCTATATATAATTAAATATATATCCTAAATATCTCAAATTAATTATAGTATAGAGAGAATCTCGTTTGATATAAAAAATGCTTGAGGACAAACAATATTTTATCTCCCGGATGTCGTATCCCGACAAGAGTTGAATTTGAAGTCCGCAAAGGTATCTTGTTTGATGCTCGAATATCAAATATTTTGAATTTTGATTTTATTTCTACTTAACACAAAAGCAAATAAAGATAAACTAAATTAACAATTAAAGCAATTAGAAAATAAAACGATAACGAGAATTAAAAACGCAACTAATTTACCAAATAACACAAATTTAAAACATAAAAATTCAAATGCTAAATTTTAAACTTAAATGTACCTAAATAATTTTTAAAAAAGAAATTATATTTTTTTGTAATTTTTTATATTTTTAAACAATTAAAAACAATTTTA
The DNA here is from genome assembly GCA_026074375.1 of Tanacetum coccineum. Lineage (NCBI taxonomy): Eukaryota > Viridiplantae > Streptophyta > Magnoliopsida > Asterales > Asteraceae > Tanacetum > Tanacetum coccineum. The sequence continues at coordinate 397 of BQNB010102910.1, read as the reverse complement.
ATCTAGAAAATTAATAAAAATAACTATACTATTTTATAAAAACTCAAAAAAAATACTAAAAGTAACACTATTCCTAAGGCTTATAAAGAAAAACGATTAAAAAAGCTTAAGCTAATAAACAGCTAAAAATCAAATAAGCTGTAAAAGCTTAAACTGAAAATACCTATATGAATTAAATGGTGAAGGAGACTTATGAAAAAGTCCCAAGGGCGCAACGGTAAAGGTGTTGGTGTGTTGAGGGAGAGGTCACATGTTCGAAATCTGTGGCCTTTCTTTTTGACAAAACATTTTTTTTATTTTTTTTATTTGAAAAAGCTAAAGTATAAGTGAAAATAAACTAATTTAATAAAAGGACTTATAACTAAAACTTAAAAGATAAGCCAGAAATAAGCTAAAG
>BQNB010102909.1:0-24143 GCA_026074375.1 Tanacetum coccineum | reverse complement strand
CTAATATTGTGTGTGCATGGAAATATCTAGATATTTATCCACCACCTTGCATGTCCTAAAAATGTTGAGATTATTTTGGTCCCCCCTTGCCCTATTTTTCTTGCGTCGCACCCCACACACAAACACATACATTGCATTAGATCCATTTCATTCTCATTTATTCTCTCTCAAAAATACACACACTTAAAATTTGTCCTCTCGTCCCTTCTCCTCTTCCAAAAGCCGACGCACACAAATACACACTTAATATCATTCAAACTTTGATTTTGATCAAGTCTCTTGAAGATAAAGCATATTCGGGTCGATTCATATTGTTTTTGGGTAGTATTAAACAACGTTTGGGTTGTATTTAGTCTCTAATAACCTTCTAATCATCATCTTTTGTAAGTAATCATCTTTTCATAAAACTTGTACTTTTGTCAACCTTATAATGCATAAACATAAGATGTACAACTATTTTTGTAAAAATCAAAGATTCAAAATTTACATAAACCCTAAATGGTTTATGTATATGTTGAAAATAATAATAAGGAAACCAAGGAAAGTATAGTTGAGAGTTTGTGGTTGTCTTTATGTAATAAAAATTATGTCCTTATGCTTATTTGAGGTTTCGGCTTATTTATAAGCTCTTGAAAAGCTTATTGGGCTTATTATTGTGTTCAACCCATAAAGAAAACAAAAAGGAAATTTGTTCTAGCTTATTTTGATTCAGATTATATGTTCTAGCTTATTTTCTAGCTTATTTGGATAAGGGTAAAGGTGTTGAGCTTATTTGGCTTAACAGGCCTAACGGGCCTTGTCCCACAAACAAAGCCTAAGATCGTAAGCTTAAATAATAAGCCATATGGTTTGGCTTATTCTCTTGGCTTATTGATGGCTTATTGATAGCTTATTTATAAATAAAGAGCTTATTTGATTTCATTTGGCTTAACGGGCTTAACAAATAAGCTCGAATAAGCTTATATGGTTTTGGCCCAACACTTAAGCCCAAACCGTGGCTTAAGTCCTACGGTTTGGCTTATTGGGTTATTGGCTTGGCTTATTTGAGCTTATTAATAGCTTATTAGTGAGTCAAGTGCTTATTTGATTAACGGGTTGCTTATCGGACTTAATGGCTAAACCTAAACCTACTTATTTGGTTTAACGGGCCACGACCCAATATGAAACAACACACCATGGCTTTAAGCCTACGGTGTACCTTATTGGATAAGCTCGTGTGTAGCTTATTTGATAAATCCTGAACTTGGATACTAGTCGTTTGCTTATTTTGGACTTTTCGTATTACGGATAATCTATTTAGGTTTACTGGGCCTAAAAGCCCAATAAGGATCTAAAGGGTTTTCCGCTTAATTATTAAGGGATTTTGATAGTATAGGAGATTGCGAATTTGTGAAATATATCTTTGAAAGTGACTTAAATAAAGTCTATGACTTTGGAAAACGTGTAAACACGAATGGGTCATGCCAAAATTTCTATAAAATCCTTACACTTAGAAAATATTTAGAAAACGTTTATTTTTAAAACATCTTGACTACTTATAAGGGAATGGGTAAGATGCCAATATATATATATATATCCTTACTTGATTATTATTATATAGTAATTATACTTGATATTACGATGTACTTTATCGAGTTAAACATTACAACCACAACACGCTTACTAATGTTCCATTTTTAGAAAACATTAACGAAAGCATTTTGATAAACCCTTATGCATTATCACTACTTTCTTTATTATCCCAATTCTAAATCAAATCTATATTACTTAGGTCGTGTTCGAGTACCGTTTTCCTATTCCGTGTGATCTTTCTTCTAGCCTTTTCACTACTTCACTTCACTAGTCAATGTGAGTTCATAGCTCTATGTTTTACACTTTTTTAATGCATTTTACAACTTTAGGGTGAGAAACATTGCTTGTTTTTCTTAAACTAGACACAAGTACTTTACGTGATACTTTCCTTTGTTTACGTGTTGCCTAAGTAGCGTTAGACCACTATTTGCCTGTATTATCATGAACCGTTGATTACATTTAACCGACTGGCTGGTTAAGTAAGCACGAGTGAATAAATAGATCTATTGGAACTAATAATCCCCATTCAGGTTTGGTAATTCTTACTGGCCGGGTACAACCGAACTATATAGGCCAACAGATGTATTTCATGTCGAAACTAGTTTGGGTAGTCTTTGGTCAAACACCTACCAGGGCAACTTTATATGGTAATATACATGCTACCTTCCACTATTAGCTTTGGTGTCATGAGCTTAGCGTAATGTAAATACCTTTTATGTGAAGTTGTATCTGTTAGAACTGTCGCATACGTTTTGAAATCTTGTGGTCCACTATAATTACGTTTGAATTAAACCTATGAATTCACCAACTTTATGTTGACGTTTTAAGCATGTTTTTCTTAGGTGCTTAGCTTGGATTTTCAAAGTGTGCTATTAGAAGTCTATGTACAATGTGGAGTTGACCGATTTTAAGACTATCTTTATTCATACTCGTTGTCTTTTTTCAAAACCTTATTATTGCTTCCGCTATGTTTTCTTATTGCTTCTGCTATATTTTAATTACTTTGAAATGGTTTGTAAGACTTATTTACTTTTAAACTCATGCAACGAGTTATGATTTTTTAAAACGTATCCCTTTAGAGGTCGTTCTTTATGCTTTGTACTTGAGATATGTATGAAGTCACCCCCCCGGACGCTTATTATGACGGGACCCTATTTGGGGGTGTGACACTGAGTTCTCAACCATAGAACTTGAGCGCAACACGCAGATAAAGACACATACTCGACTTCTGCTAAAGACATTGAAGTGCAGTCCTGCTTCTTTGACGACCAGCTGACTAGCTTATCACCACCTAGAAATTATATGCCACCAAATGTGCTTATACGTGAATCGAGACAGCCCGCGTGATCCGAATCTAAAAAATTAGTTAGTTCAAAACCGCTGTCCTTCGGATACCAGAGTCCCATATTAATGGTATTTTTAAGGTACTGAAAGATCCGTTTAACCTTCCTGAGGTGTTTTCAGTTGGTATCGCTTGATAACGAGCACAATAACATGTTACATGTACAATATCTGGTCTACTTGCTTTTAAGTACATGAGTGCCCCGACCATGCTACGATATTTCGTTTGGTCAACAGGAGTTCCACTCAAGTCAGCATCTAGAGGTTTAGTAGCCATTGGAGTACCAATTCTATCACATGAGGTCATACCATGCTTTTTAAGTATCTCTTGAGCATACTTAGCTGGTTTTTAAAGATACACGTGGGAATTGTAGATTAAATTCCTAAAAAGGATTTTAGCTCCCCCATCATAGACATTCAAGTTTTGATGGGCATTGTTTTTTCAAACTTTTTGAAAGTTTGGGTTCGTATAGAACCAAAATAATGTCATCAATGTAAATTTGCGACATGACATGTCTTCCCTTAGTTAGTTATGAAACAGCAGTTGGATCATAGAACTTTAGGAGAACCTTAGGTTACAAGGAAGTTGGAGAGTTCTGCGTACCACACTCTTAGAGCTTGTTGTGTCCATATAATGCCTTTTGAGGACGGTAGACTTGGTCGGATGATATGGGTCCTTTGAATCCATCTAGCTATTTTACGACACTTATCCTTAGGGTACGTAAGAAATGTTGTCTGACGTCCATCTGTATAATGGAAAATGATTTCTGTGCGCATACGCAACGATAACCGGACAGCTTTCCAAAGCCGAGCAACTAGTGCAAATGGCTCTTTGAAATCAATTCTTCCTTTTGACCCATATATCCCTTAGCTTACAAGATGAGCTTTGTTGAGAAGTACAGTATTCTCTTCCTCCGTTTTCTTTTTCCAGAGCCACTTCATGTTAATGACATTTTTCCATAGTGGTCTGTCGACTAATTCCCATACATCTAATCGATCAAACTGGTAAAGTTCTTCCTGTATCGCTTCAATCCATGCAGAATCAGCCATGGCTTCTTTGATGTTTTTTGGTTCCGTTCGACTCATGGTGAGTACGAACATACACATCTCGCCATCTATTTCTAGCTGACGTCTTATTCTAATTGATTGAGAAGGATTTCCAATGACTTGTTCTAACAGATGATCTTTTGTCTAACGATTTTTAGAAGGATGTCGTTGATAGAATGTATGCATGTTTGACGAATCAGCATGATGAGACGATGTCTCCCCTCGTTCTTGTACCAGTGTACTAAAGATGTTGATAAATTTATCTTCTTCAACTTATGTATTTTCTTTTTGAGTTTCTGCTTGATTAATGTTCTCAGGAGCAGTGACAGTTGGTGCTTGAGTTGGTGCATGACTTGTAGTATCAGGTGTTGTTTGAATGTTCAATGGAGCTGTATCTGCAACAACGGCTGCTAAAGTAGATGGAGTTATGTTTTGTTGTTGACGTTGATTAGGTGCATAAGTAGCATGTACAGCGGAAGACTTTGACATAACTGGAGTAGTTCTATTGAGTAATTCATCAAACATCAGACTAAATAGCAAATCGAGCTCATTTGACGTTGTTACTGTCTTAGCTGCTTAAGGAACATTTTCTTGACTTTGGGGACTGGGACTTAAGTTGTCATGTTCAAGTGCCGTTGTTGGACACGGTGGAATAGGATCAGAACTAACTTGATCTGATGCCATATGAGGCAATTCGTCAAAGTTAACATGGATGGTTTCAACTATCACTTTTGTTCTCTTGTTATATACCTTGTAAGCTCTTGACTGAGTAGAATACCTTACAAAGATACATGCATCACCTTTTTCCTTAATTTTGTCAAGATTTTATCCATCTCTGACGATGTAGCAAAGAGAGCAAAAAATGTGAAAGAACTTAACAGACGGTTGTCGGCCATTTATGATATGGTAAGGTGTTTTCTCATATCGAGGAATTACGAGTGAACGGTTTTCTCATCGAGCAGCCTCAATAAGAGTACCGTTCCATCTTTCAACAATGTCGTTTTGTTTAGGTGTTCGAGCAGTTGACGTTTGGTGTTCAATCCCTTCTTGACCAAAGTATGCATGAAGAGTTTTATTCAAAAATTGTGTGCCTTTGTCAATTCGAATTGCTCTAACTTGAGCATGAAGTCCTCTTTGAACAAGTTTGAGGAAATTGATGAGAACTTCTGGTGTTTCATCTTTAGATCTCAAGAAGTGAGTCCAAGTATATCTTGAATAGTCATTAACAATTACCAACACATATTTCTTACCATTAAAGCTTTCTACCCTCATGGGACCACATAAGTCCATGTGTAGAATTTGTAATCGTCTCTTTTAGCTTGGGGTAGTTTTTGTCTTGAAAGACTTACGTTTTTCTTTCCCCAACTCACAAGAAGAACAAAGATGATATTTCCAAATTTCAATTTGGGAAGGCCAGTCACAATATCATACTTCAAAAGCATGTTGATGGTATCAAAGTTTAGATGTGAGAGACGATGATGCCATAACCATGCTTGTGACGATGTAGCTTTAGCCATTAAGAAAATTAGATTGGGAGTGAATGTGTATTGAAGAGTGATGGAATACAGATCTGAGCCATGAGAACCTGTGAGAAGATCATTTCCCTTCAAATCACGGATGTAACATTTAGACTTCCAAAAAGCAACTTCCAAATCCGCATCATAGAATTGACCAACGGAGAATCAATTGTGATTTAGCCCTTTGACGTAATAAACCCTTTTGATAGTTACATTTCCTTGAACCATATCTCCATAACCAAGAATCAGTGCAAATTGATCATTTCCAAACTTCACCGTACCCAGAAATTGCTCCATAAAATTACTTAGAAGCTTGAAATTTCCCGTAATGTGCTTTGAGCACCCAGAGTCGACGATGAAGAGAATTATCTCTACGAGCTACAAAAGAATTAGAAGACGATGGAGTATTGGAAAAAGTGGATCCCCTAAGTGTTAAGGATTCCAAAATAATAGAAGTTCTAGTTTCAATTTCCAGAGGCATACTAACAAATGGTTTAACATTCACTGTACTAGTCTTAGGTTTCCATTTATATCCTGGTGGCGTGATCTTAGAGTACCACCATTTAAATGTCTTAATAACATGCTTATATTGCTTCCTAGTTGTGCTTCTAGGTTTATGTTTAGTGGATTATGAGGAAACTATTTTCTTAAGAGGTGTTGCAACAGATTGGTTCACAGTTCGCTTGGGTTCCCTAGTACTAATAGGCACAGCAATTATCTGTTTAGTCCTAGTATTCACGCCATTGATATAATGAAGAACACACATATCATGATTGTCATTCACCACACACTTTCCACAAGTAACATAGACAAATTTTACAGTTGAGGTCTTAGCATTCAAACTGTCATTACACGCAGTTACAGACGTTTCATTTAGAAAACTTAAAATCCCTACGGTGGTCTTCTACTTGTTTCTTCTTCCTTTGACTATTGTTATGCATGACTCTATCTTCCAATTGATTGCTCTTAAGTTATGGTCTTCTAACACTAGTAGTAAGAATTACTCCTGTATAGAAAGACACGCGTTTGTTAGTTTTCCTAATGTCTTGAGGCAACTATGGTGTTCTAGTTTGATTAGGCTTTGTGTGGACTTTATACATTCTGGGTGCAATCACATTTGTGTTCTTTAAAATTAACTTCACATTCTGAGGCAAAATTTGTGTAGTGACTAGATTTAAAAAATCATTAGACCCATTATTTATGGTAACCGACTATGATTTTGAAATATCTTTCTTTGCAAGAGAATCTGAAAAAGTAGTGGGTTTACCTAAAACTGACTGTCTTTGACTTTTAAAAGCATTCGGTTGTCGAATAACCAATGGTTTTTCAAACTTATTGCAATGTCTTTGTCTTGTAATTGAGCTTTCAGATCTTGAATTTCAAAATATTTGACATTTAATTCTCAAAATGAATTTGATTTTGTTCGTAAGTTGTTCTCGACTTTGTTGTAAAGCGAGTTCAAGATTAATTGCATGTTGCTAAAGTGCTTCAAAACTTTTAGACGTTGTATTTCTTTTCGAAAGCTTATTTTCAAGATGTTCACATTTGACTACTTGTTCCACATAATCACATTGTAAGTCATTGAATTCATCAAGTGTTGTATATACACCAAGTATAGCATTCATGTGATGAGCATAATAATAAGTTCCCATGGAAGTACGGTCGATTTCACATTCAAAACTGTGTGTTTTGAGTTTCCATTTGAAGATATTAAAGAGAGACCACTTCATTTTTAAGAAATTAGAGTATCTCAACTCAGCAACCATTTTGTCTTGTTCTCAAACACAAGTGCATAATTATTCTAAATCATTCATTGATTTTTTCGAATTTGGGGACAACAACTTTCCCTTCGATGTATTTTGAATGAATGGATCAATAAGAACAAAATATTGTCCTTTAAGAGAATGTTTGTTTTTGCACAACGTTCACTCCAACAAAAAATCCATGTCCAACCCACTCTTTAATTTTGGAAAAGTTCTTTAGAGCTTTTACACTATTGATCCCACCAGAATGGATCAGGAATTCCGTTCTTTCTAACAAATGTTGTGTGTTTATAAAAGACTCCCTTTAAATTTTATCATTCTAACAGGTGTAAAGACTCATTTTTACCTTTCTAAAAAAAACTATTGTCGGTCGCGAAATAGCGACTTTATTAACGCTGTGGAACGAACAAATCATAAAGATTATTCAATTTTTCATAATCAAAAGGTTTGATTAAATCACTTAATTTTGATTGACTTTCTTGGGCAAGACGAATAATTTCGTTAGATTCAGGAGCTAACATTAAAGCAAGATTATCAAACCATAGGCCAACCTAAAACATATAGGACTATGATTTTCGCTCTCTGGGCTTGTCTTGAGAACACAGTGTTAAAACAAAACTCGTTTTACAATTACGATTAAGCATAGTACATTGTTGAACTGATTGACCGATTTTTAGTATACAAAATACTCCAAAACCTTGACTTTGTTTTCTAAAGCAATGACCTTTTCAATTTCTTTGTCTTCACGAGTTTTGTAAAACTTATTCTGAGCCTCTTTTCTTCTGAGATTCCATTTTGTATGACATTAAATCTCCTTTAGCTTTTGCACAATCAATTTCCACCTTTGACGCATAATTCACATCATAATGCCTATCAAGTTCAGCTTGGAACTTCTTAAGGTCTTTGAACATCAATTGATTAGTCTTTGACAGTTCATTGTTTGCTTCTTTGAAATGGTTATTTGATGATTCTAAACTTTTATTTTTGGTTTTGAAATCCTCAATTTCACCTTTTAATTTATCAACTAAAGTCTTGTTTGATGATTCCAAAAGCTTATTACGATTTTTGTTGTCATCAATTTCACATTTTAATTTCTCAATTAAAGAAGCAATCAAATCATGTTTTTTAGCATTATCATCATCATCCTTGTCAACCATTTCTCCATTAGTACTCATATCCAATGGTTCAATAGTGATGTTAGTATCACCTTGTTCCTCCAGATATGTGTCATTAACAGATTCAGGTTGCATAGGATGTTCTCTGTCATTGGCAAACACATCATAGTTATCATCATCATTTTGTACCTTTTGCAACGGTTCAGCATCAAAGATAGGTCCAGAATTGTCAGCAGCATCTGAAGTAACCTCTTGAATCTGTGCCATATACATATAATGTGCTTCTAATTCCTGATCATTAGGTTCATCATCAGTGTCATCCCTTCAGTTAGCTTGTTCAACACTCAAATGGATTCTAGCTTCCTCTTGCTTACACAATAGCATCTTCTCCTTATGATAAGCTGCATCCTTTTCCTATTTTGATTTTGGAAATTCCCTTGCTACATGCCAATATTCCTTAAAATTATAACACTGAATCCTAGTTTACTGCACCACCTGTGTACCTACATTCTCCCTAGCCCCAGCAACATTAATTGCCCTCTGATTATCATACCTAGTTCCTCTGTTAATTCTTAGATTATTATCCTCATTTTCCCTACTGGTGTTTGATGGAGTTCTGAGGTTGTTGTTGGTAGGTTTGTAGATTTTATTGAATGATAGAGAAATTAAAGCCATGAGTTTATCAATCTCCTTTTCCTTTGACATTTCATCATCTTTAGCAACCATAGTAGGCTCTTGATCATAAGTTGGTAGAGGAGAGTTGACAATTGCTTTACCTCTGTTTCCGGTAGCAGCTTGTTGTGATCTGGTTGAGGAATTTTGAGTGTAGTGATTAGGATGGTTTTGAAGATGGTAAACTGGTTGTTGTTAAGCAACAAGTGCAACTAGATTAGCAGTACATGCTAGTCTTTCAGCTCTTATCTCGTTGACTTCGTTCTGGTGTTGCTTTAGAATGTCATAAAGTTTGTGGTAGGAGACAGTCTTCAATTCTTGACTCTGCTTAATGAGTGTCACAAACCTTTTCCATTCTGGTTATAATTGAAGTAAGAACTGAACATTCATTGATGATTGGTAACATCACACTGATTTCTGACAAGCTCATTCATCATCTTGTAAAACCTTAAGTAATACGATTCAAGTGATTCACCATCTCGTAATGTGAATTTTCCAAACTCCCAATATAAATTGGTTTCAAGATCTTGAACATTGATTGATTCACCCTGTTTCAACCTTTCAATTGCTTTCCACATTTCAAATGCATTTGGGCAAGCATCAACTGTGGATTAGATATCATTATCTATCCCTATGAGAATTATCTGAACAGCGTCAGCTTTAGCATCCAATTGGTTCCTTATGTCTTGTGAAACATTCTTATAGTTCTCTATGTATCCTTCTGTAGTGGTTTCTGAACTACCTTCTGTAACTGGAATAGTCTTCTTAGTCCATTTGAATTTGTAAGGTGGATTCTAAAGACAATAGTGGATGAGTTCATTGTTAGGTTTGGTGTCGATGTATCTCTTGATTCAGGATTTCCACTGAACGTAGTTACCAGGTGCTAACATTGGTGGATGATCTTTACCACCTGCTTCCATGATGGCATTGTGAAGAGCATTTGATGTTTGAGTTTCCAAATTGGTATTGGTATTTAACATTTTGATGGTGTGAATGAATGGATATTGGATCTTAAGTTTTATGAAGTGGTTGATATTGTGGTTTGTAGTTCTAGAAGTTTTGTTTATATGAAGCTCGAAGTCAGTCTCTTCCCATCTGATATTGTGGTTTGTAGTTTTAGGGTTTCAAAACAAGGATTTTCCTTAGAACCGAGATTGAAATTTGATGTAATATTTCGCTTGAAATATACAGTGTAATGTTTTGCAGGCTTGAAATAAAATGGACAGAATAACGATTCCTAAAAATGTAATATTTCGCTTGGAATGTGACCACTTGTATTACATAAGTCGCATGACATATTCTGCTTGGAATATGAATATCACAAGTTACATATTTCGCTTGGAATACATATTTCGCTTGGAATATGTAAATTTTAGCAGCACTTTGTTTCATACACTTGTAATGTTTCGCTTGGAATGTGTAAACATGTACTAACATAAATCGCTCAGAACATGTTTCGCATGAAACATATTTCACTGATGACATATTTCGCTACCTTCATATACATATTTCGCTAGCTTTAAAAAAAATTAAACCCATATTTTTTTGATCCAAAAACGTGTTTTGATGCTTGAATAAGCTTCCTATAAGCCCTAAAGTAATGAAAGTACAACTTGATGATTCAAAATAACAACAAAAATCTTGTTTTTGATGATTTTCCTATGCGTTTTTTCTTTCAAAACATATGAACAAAGTACTAAAACAAACTAAGCTTTGTTTGATTCTTGTATAAGCTGTTTTAAGTAACAAATAAGTTGTATAGCTAAGACTTAAACAAGCTTAAGAATCAATACTCCAAAGACAAAAGTAAGTTGTAGCTTAAGAAGAAAATAGGACAAAAATAAGCTATAAAACCATAAATCAACCACCTTAAAACCCCTTGGCGATTGATACCACTTGTTATCCCAAATGATAATAAGATCCAAACACAACAATAAGCTAACCAATACCTATAATAAGCACGAAATAAGCTAGAAGAAAATTATAAAGGAAAGTAAAGAATATTAGATTAGGAAGGAGAGAGTTTGGTGAGTTACACACACATACAATGAAGCAAATGTAACCAACACCCTCTCCATGTATGGATAGGGTCCTATTTATAGTCCTCATACCCTATCCTAGGCATATGGACTCTTCTACTTGGGTCGGGCTTGGCTTGTGTTGGGCTTTAACCCGAAACATGGACAATATTAGCTTAAAGTCCAAGCCCGTTGAACCCGACTAGCCTATTAAAATACAAGACTATTTATTACAAAGACGACCGACGACATTCTTGTTTGACTTATATAAAAATAAGGCTAACACTTTAAAAAAATATAAAAATGCAAAAATAATCGTCTTTCAACCCTTAGATCTTTGTTAGATTTAGTTTAAGCCTTCAAACGCTATTCCCCTAGAGACCGACAACAACCCCCGAGTCCTCTGCTATACTACACTGCAACGATTAGGTACTCTGCCTAGGGGATTGTAAAACTCTTTGTGAGTTCGCAAGACCCGCATCAAGTTTTTGGTGCCGTTGCCGGGGAATAGTATAGGCTTGAATTTTATTTAGTTTAGGTCTACTCGCTTGATTCCTATCAAGTAAGATTTTAATTTCTTTTTATTAGCTTAAACAAATTTTTGAGAAAGTAAATTTAATCGGTAAAAATATTCAACCCCCCTTCTAGTTTTCCATAAAGTTTTCACATATGTCGGGTAAGAGGAAAGCCGAAATTGCAAAATTCGTAAAAACAAAGTTCGCGAGTGGCGCACTGGCCACATGCTGACGTGTGCCCAACGCGTCAGATTCCCGAATCCATTTCTCGGATTTTGGCTATCGTTTGTTATTTTATATTTTGCGAACGTTTATTTGTCATCATTAAAACATAAAGGAGATCTTAGTCAATGTTTCACCAACACACATCAACATCTTATATTATATTTTGATCATCTACAAACCATCACTATCTTCATTGACATTAAATTCTATATGATTACCACCCTCATCTTTTGTATCAACATTAGTATCAATTTATGTATCTGCCAATCACCGAAGAAACAACAACTCTAGTCACCAGCAATGGCGTTGATGAGCAAATACAAGAAACACAGGATGCAAAGTTTGATAGCAACACATTCACTAATCCGTTTGCAACTCCAGAAATAGGTTCCGCAGAATCATCATCAAGAGTTGTAGATCCATCAAACATGCATACCTTTTATCAACCACATTCTCCCACTCATAAATGGACAAAGGATCTTCCGTTGGAACAGATCATTGTAAATCCCACAAAACCAGTCTCAACAAGACGACAACTACAAACCGATGCTATGTGGTGCTTTTTCCATGCTTTTCTCAGTAAAGTCGAACAAAAAAACTACAAACAAGCAATGACTGAATCAAGCTGGATTGAGGCCATGCAAGAAGAAATTCATAAATTTGATCTACTTCAAATTTGGTAACTAGTACCTCTACTTCAAATGCAAAGCTCGTTAATCTGAAATGGATCTCTGATATGTGTCTAATCACATATCACTTTCCTTTATAAAAACGAGCCTAAATGATCAAAAACAAATAGAAAATACATTATATTTGTCTGTTTTGTCAATTATATTGTGCACGTAACGGATATTTAATAAAAGGACAAAAATAAAGAAAAATGGACAAAACCGAGCACGGGATTAGAAGAGCATGAGAAATCAAAGCTGAGGGCATATGCATCCTTAATGGACCAACCCTTACCCATTTTATTGGGTCGGGTCAGCCCATTAATTCTTATACTATACAAATTCTTAGCCCCTAATCCATTTATAAACACAAAGTCTCACAAATCTAATACATGTCCAAACCATTAAAAAAGACCAAACCAAAACTTATAACCGGATACCTAAAACAAACCTAATATACACAGTCAACATTTTTTCATCGTTTCCCTTTCCTCCAAGTTTTAACAACAACAACAAGAACACAGGGTACGGGTATAAAGGGAAATCACCCTCGTTTATGAATTTCTAGAAGGACCCTGGACACTGTCTTGACAAGCTTGACACTGTGGCAATCCTATGGATCCTAATTGGCTACCATTGTAGAAGTAATTAAGGGATCAAAGTGATGGATTGGATGATCAAGGGTTGAGATTAAAGGCTAGGGACGCTCCTCCTCACACCTAGAAGCTTCTTCTTTAGCTCTTAATATGTTTGATTTATAGTTTTTAAAATAGCTTATATTAAGTGTTCATTTGTTCTGCCTTTTAAGTGTTTAAATCAGCTTATTTTGTTCAGCTTAATTCAATGCTTAATTTTCCTTGAGTGTTGCTTATTTGTACTTAATATGATAAGAACTTCATATGTTTTCAGTATTTTAGGTTTAATTGGATCTGTTTTAGTCTAAAAATTGAAATGCAAGTTTTAAAGGGTTGTTTGGCACAAGCAGTATTAACTTGAGTTAATATTGCTCAACTTGTTCTTAGTAGCCAATAAGTTTGCATAAGCTCTCATTTAGTTTTAATTCTAGTCTTTATAAGTTTAAATTCAGTTTTGAAAAGTTTTGAAGTTGCTTTATCAAAAATTCAAGTCTGCCATTCTAAAGTTCTTTTTAATCTGCTTATTTGTTAAGTCTTTTATGGTATAGTTTTTATAGTCATAACTTGTTACACTTGAATCATTTTGAATCTGTTTTTGAGCCATTGTCATTAGAAAAACCTTTTAAGCATTCTACATCTAAAACAGTTTAGAATGGTTAAGTTTTTGAAAGTTCAGTAAGTGCATATCATATAGAGGGTGAATTCTAGCTCATTTTTGATTAATTTTGATTATTACTAGCTTATTGTAGTATGTCTATAATCTGTTTTAAGTTTTCTTTTGGTCAATAGTGATTTTATGGTTAAAACGTTAGGCTGCAATTTGCATTTAGTTTCAAAAAAAATCCAAAAACAGAAGTTTAAACTGTCATTTTCAATTTTCATTTCTAGCTTATTCCTTTAACTAATTTGTTTAACTTTAGCTTATTTGTGTTCTTTAAGTCAAGGTCTCAATCTGTTTTAAGTTTTTAGCTTATTCCAATTGCTTATTAGTTAAATAGCTTAGCTTAAAGTTTGCCAAAAGTCCTTCTAAAAAGTATTTTGAGTCAACCTGTCTTTATGCTTTTAGGTGCTTATTAGCTTATATCATTTGCTTATTTCTAGTTTTTATAGCTTATTAAGTTTAGGTTAGTATCTGTTTTAGCTTATTTTGTTTTACCTTTAGCTTATTTAGTCTTAAAAAGCAAAACAGTTTAAGCTAAGTGTTCCTAAGTCTTTATTAAGCAACTGTCATCCTTTTATAGCTTTTTCTAGCTTATTTTTTAAGTTTTGTCAAAAAGTTCCTTTATTAAAGTTTCTTAAGTTTGCTTATTCTATAGTTTTTTCAAATAGAAAATGAAAAATAAAAATGTTTTGCAAAAAAAAGGTCACAGGACTCGAACCTGTGACATCCCCTTCACAACACCAACACCTTAACCAGCATGCCCTTGGGACTTTTTCGTTATAGTATCATTTCATTTATTTCTTATATGCATTTAGAGTTTAGCTTATTTTGCTTATTTGATTTTTCCTGGCTTATTGGTTTCAGCTTATTTGTTCCTTTTTCTTTGTAAAACTCACTTTTAGCTTAAAGTATTTTTATAAATTTTCTTAAAATTTTAGGATTAAGTTTAGTATTTTAAATTTAATTTATAGTATTATTTAGTTTAAAAAAAGTTTTAAATAGTTTAAAAATTCAAAAAAATATTTTCTGTGTTTTAAAAAAATAGATTAATGCATTTTAGTTTAGAAATTTGCTTTTTTAAGTTTTTAGAGTTTATTTTGATAATTTTTCCGTTAGTCTGTTATTCGTTAATTAATCGTTAAGTGTTTAAATGTCTTTAGATTTTTAAATTGCTTTAATTTTCTAGTTTAACATGCCTTTATATGTTTTCCCCTTGCGTTATTAGATTTAGAAACCAAAACTAAAACTTAAATGACAATCAAGCTCGATTTTCAACATGAACGTAGATTTCCATTCACCTCTCACCGAGGAGAACGATACCTGTTTTGATTACTTATTATTCTTTCCTAAGAATAATTTGTATGATACTTTGCTTATGTATATGTATTATATATATATATATAAATATATATATATAGATATATTATTGAGGGTTATTTGTTTGATACGTTTCTTAAATGGAATATCAATCTCCCAAGGTTAAGTTAGACGAATATGGGGGAGTGTTGAAGAACAAAACTCAGTTAGTGGCTAAAGGGTATCGTCAAGAGGAACGGATTGACTTTGAGGAATTGTTCGCATTGGTTGTACGCAAAGAGGCTATCCGAATCTTTATGGCATACGCCGCACACAAGAATATGACGGTGTACCAAATGGATGTGAAAACCGCATTTTTGAACGACGTGTTAAAGTAAGAAGTCTATGTCACTCAACCAAAGGGGTTTGTTGATTAAGATCATCCAAATTACGTGTTCAAGCTAAAGAAAGCTCTTTATGGGTTGAAGCAAACTCCACGTGCATGGAATGATATGCTATCAAACTTTATAATCTCTCATAAATTTGGCAAAGGTGATTGGGACAGTGTGGTCCTTAGAACCCAAACCACCTTATGAATTACCGAAGAGAGAAAATGAAATAGTTTCTATAGGTTTGGAAAATTATTGTTTGAAGTCTATCTTAGAGACACGCATATATATATATATTATATATTTTTTTTTTTTTTATATATAATATTATATATATATTCTATACCCTTATATATATATATATATATTATATACTATATATATATTATATTATTGATATACTATATATTCTTTTTTCCTTACTTTTATTTATCTTTGGAATTGGCATGTGGGGGATTTCAAATAAGATGATTGGGACATGTTCACACGCAAACTAGTCGGAAAATGGAGATTGGATGTTTTTATTATCACTCTTTTTGGTGAGAAGTTTCATAAGAAATCCAAATCAAAAGATAATTTTCTCCCACGTAAGTATGATTGGAAAGAAGTTGGTTAGTTTAGTGGAATGGAGGATCCTATGATTAACCCGCTCCTCCCTCCCCCCCCCCCCGCCTCGCCCCCTGCCCCGACCCCCCCCTACACCCCCCCCCCCCCCCCCCCCCCGCTAGATCCGCCGGGTGGTAACCCATATTTATTTTCATGTTTGTTTGTCTTATTTTCTTGGTTTTCTTATAACTTATCTGCACGTTTCAAAGTGTATTCTAAGATGTTCCAACTGCCCTCTAGTAAGAACTGAAGTACGAGGGGGATGCATGGAGGATTGGTAAGTTAAGTTAGTTACAAAAAGTAAAAATTGGAAGAAATATTTTTATTGGTTTTTATTATATAAGTTTTGAACTATGTGAGTTTGTTCTCCGCCAACCATCACGAGACTATAAATCGTCCAATCAGGATACCAAAAAGTTTTAAAGGCTTTTCATACGCTAAATGTAATCGTGATTCCTATAAATGTTTGTTTTAGAATTTTAATGTTTGTGAAATTATTTTTTAGTCTTTTTATTATATTTCATTAGGATTTTTGGTAGGTTAGTTTATCTTGTAGCTTGATGAGATTTTTGGAGGATGGAGAATTGAAAGCGTTACATTTTTTAAGGAACATTACGACAAGAAGCTAATGAGCATAAATTGGTAAGGAACTTGCTAAAACTCTAACTTTCTCTCCCCCCGTTGGTGATTCTTAGGAAAAACGAATCCCCAAATCATTTTTTAACTTTAATTCATTTTTTCAACCCTAATTCAACAATTATTCTTGTTCCAAACTGTGTCAAATCATTCCACTATAAATTTTATCTATTAAAAACGATCTTAGCCCAATAATTTTAAACCCTAATTTGTTTTTCTTGTTAAATTTCGAACCCTAATTCGTTTCTTATCCCTATATCATTTTTCGGTAAATGAACAGACATCCGGTAAATAGATTACTCGAAAAAACGTTTAAGTACATTGGATGTAAGTGAATCCCACATTTAAGCCTGTTACATAGGAAGTAAAACTAACATAATAAGACACTTCTAATTCTATGATAGAAAGAAACAACTAACCACTAGATTACATTTGACTTACCAAATGACACCAATACAAACCATCATTTAATTTGTTTACGAGGATTAATATCAAACACCTTGCAGAATTCCATATGTTCTTTGGTTAAGTCACATGCATCCTTATAGCTCTCATACAATTCATAATCTTCACAATCTATGCAATTCACAAGTCGACTTGCATCATTTGCACCACCACCATCCTGTTTAGAAGAAGAAGCTATAAACTGAGTAGTCTCATTAAATACTTCCTCAACTTCATTATCCAAACTTCCCTCTTGGTCTAAAACATTTAGAACCTCTTGTTCCAAGAAAATTTACCCCCTCATTTTTGGGTTGAGGCGCTTCATATGGCCCACCCATATCCTATACATTTTACCTTCCTCACAATTAATAAAGAGACTCCACATGTTCAACTATATAAGACCAAACCTAATTACTCGACTTTTTGAGTCTTTGGTTGTCTTTTCTATCACCACCTTGATACCCAGACAAAGTTACCCCACATTTGACCCATTGCATATTTCTTTGCTACCTATCCAATCATCGTGTGTATCGTTGTGTAGACCATGCTACCAACAAAACTATAATTTCTAGAAGATTGTATTTCTATATGGTTCTGTTACAGCTAGCCATGCTCCCTCTTATGTCTTTCTTGATACAAAACTAAACATTATAGCACGTCAATTACTTACCAAATCCTATCTGCCTCACCCTCCTCGACCAACCCAAACTCCATCCCCTTCTCACTCGACCCAACCTCGAAGCGAGGCCCAACATGCAACTCCAATCCCCACGGCCTAAACACTAACCTCCACTCCAACTGCCATGGCCTAAGTTTTAATTTTTGTGGCCCACACCCAACCTTTTTTTGCAGCCCAGCCTTGTCCACACACCCGGTCTGAAGCCCAACAGGCCTCCACCTCCCCCTATGCTTAACTCACCATCGACTCACCCTCTGGTCTCTCGCTTTCAACTAGGTAAAAACAAACCCCTTTCGCGTCTTAATCTTAATGTTTCCACTATTTCACCTACACCCAAAAGCTACATTCATGCTTTAAATTACCCAAATTGGGAAGGTGTTATGCTCAATAAATACAGTGAGCTATCTAAAAATAATACTTGTATTATTGTGCCACGTCCACCTATCACGAACATTGTTTGTTTAATGTGGTTGCTCAAGCAGAAGTATTTTGGAGATGGATCACTTAAAAGATATAAGGCGCGCCTTGTTGCTAATGGATGCAATCAACATGTAAGAGTTGTCTGTGATGAGACATTGAGTCGTGTTGTCAAATTGGCTACTATTCGCATGGTAATCAGTCTTTCGGTTTCTCGAAACTGGCCGGTTCATCATATGGATGCCAAGAACGTGTTTTGACACGGCTCTTTATCTAAAATTATCTATATGCATCAGCCTCCTGGATTTCGAGACCTGTAATGTCCGGATCATGTGTGTCTTCTATAAAGATATTTATATGGTCTTAAGCAGGCACCTCACGCTTGGTTTGAGAAGTTTGCGAGTTATGGTACTCGTGTTGGTTTCTCTGATAGCAGTTATGACTCATCGTTGTTTATTTTTTAGCACATATATGCTTATTTACTTTTATATGTTGATGATATTATTTTGACTGCATCCTCCACAACATGTTTGCAACAGATTATTGTCACACCCCGCCAAGGCAGAAACGCGAGGCGCGACGAGAAAGGGAATCATCACAACACATTGGCGTCTATATAGAGAAGCTAAAACATGCATAAAATACAAGGTATAGACACGCGGTGTCATGAAAATACCCAAACACATCAACAAAATCCAAAAGGCGACTGACATTGAAATGAAGGCAGTTCATGTCAACGTCATGACATGCAAACATTTAAACATCCTAACAAAACAAAACAAATAACATTCATCATCCAAAACAAATAACGAAATCTAGATAACTAAACTTCGCCAGCTGCCTACGATCCATCTAGCCACTTTTCCTAACTTTAATCTCATCCTGCTGAATATCTGAAAATGATGCTTATACGTCAACACAATGGTTGGTGAGAAACATAGGTTTTCAGACACACATATTCAATCCATTTCCCAAAATGATTTATCCAATTTCTGTGATTATAATACAATACATTTTGCATGACAATTATGCTAACTAACATACAAGCTAACATGCAATTTAATCCAATCATATCAAACCAACAAATCATATACTGGGTAGGCATACCCATCCGATCCCTCATAACCAACATTGAGTAGGCGTACTCATCCGATCCCTCAGACACCAAGCAGACGACCTAAATCGCTCTTGGATCATACCAAAGTCCCTGTGGTTTTCCTCTAGCCCAGGCCATGGATACCCGCAAGTAACCCTCCTATCTAGGCCATAATACCTTCCACTAAACAGGCCATAGATACCCGCAAGTAACCCTCCTGACTTAGTCCACACATCAATATCACATCACATAATATGTAACACATAACGCATATCAGTCACATAATAGTCCATGCATTTACACAAACACATAATCATAGGAATTTAAAACTCTTTTCAACACTTGCATCATTTTCATCCCAAGTTTAAAATACAATAAGAAGTGGGACTAAGTAACTCACCTGAATGCTCAAAACGTAGCTTTCAATTCCTATCATGCAACTATACAAATAAATAAACACGGTTACACGCGACCAAGCTAAAAGCCCTAGTCCATGTAACACACATATGATGGATGTCTAAGGGTTTGATTAACCATCATGGGTCACCCCGACACCATGCCCAACCTTAACCACCTCATTAACACATTACACTAGTTAACTATAATTTATTCATAAATGCAGAATTTTATTATATCTTTACTAACTTAAAAACCTTACTTGCTGACCTTAATAAATTATACCAAAAATCATCTAAGTTCATTTATGAGTTTACTAACTACCTTGTGATTTCCAAGTACTCATTACATGTGCAACTATCCCAAATAAAATCTAACTTCAAAACTGTCCCAATTCGGATCTGATTGCACACTAAAATGTATGGCCCTAATTACCATACTTAGACACACAATCCGAAGCTATCCTTCTAGGGTTTCTTTATATACATATTAAACCTAGTCATTGTAGATTGGCTAACCTTAATTCTACTTTTAAGTTAGGGTTTTACCCTCCCAAACATGACCTAATTCTGACCCGTATTCACTGTTTTGATAATTTTTCTTGTAACCAATATTTAACCAACTTCCAGAACTCAAAATCATTCGACGCCGGACTTTTTGAAAAATAAACTCTTTGAACTACAATTTAGGCTCTTGAATCATATCAAAACACATTTCTAACATCTAGATATCATCAGTTTAACACAGAACTAATTCTGCAAAACCCTAAATCAAGATCTAACGCAAACCCTAACATGCAACATGCATGATCATAACCCTAAACTAACCCTAATCATCATTACATCATTAAAGCTTATATATAATATGTATTTTATGTAAACCCTAGATTCATCATAAGTCTTGTTACATGATTGCATAATTCTAACTAAGTTAAGCATACTTACCTCTTGATTTCTTGATACTTACACCGATTCTTGGTTACTTCTTGATCAAAATTCTTGGTTCCTTGTTCTTAGGGAGGGAGAAGTCGACACCTAGGGTTTTGGGGATGAATGAGTCGTGGTTTTTGATATATAGGCTAAGGGATAACCTATCTAATTAACTAGCATCATAATCCTACTAAAACTCCTCTAGATAAGGCCCAAAATCAATTTTCTTTTATTTTTTGCTTTCTTGGGCCGATTTTATATATACATACATATATTTATTTATTTTTTTATTAAATTATTATTTACATTATAATTTACATTACCTTAAATTTCTATAAAAATCTACGCTAATTTGGGTAAACCTTTTTACATAAACGCTACTTACTAAACTTTTTAAAAATAACTTTTCATTTCACATTTCACTTTCCATTTTTGGAAAGTTTGCTACAAACTTCCATATTTCACTCACTTAACTCATTTTCAAAATGACACATTTCCCATAAACGCTTAACACAAAATCATTCAACTATTGACGTAGCATTGCCTGCAATACGCCATTCCTTTCCATTATCACTACACGTGAACAAATGGAATACTCATCACCAAACACAAACGCACTCAAAATGAGATGATCATACACCTCATATCATGCACCTATTTAAACCACTTAGCACACATATATAACACATAGCACACAAGAAATCGCACAAAATGAACTTTTAGCCATTTCTAAAGGTATCACTAACCTGATTAAATCACGGATGTCACAATTATTGTTTCATTACATTGGAAGTTCTCCACGTATGATCTTGGTCTATTGAACTACTTTCTGGGCATCTTGGTTTCTCGTATTGATATTGGGATGTTTCTCTCCCAGAAAAAGCACGCAATAGAGATTCTTGAGCGTGCGGGTATGCAGCCATGTCATACTCTGGTTGACTCAATGTCTAAGTTTGGTGCAGATGGTGTTCCGGTTCCTGATCAAACTATGTGTTGGAGTCTCCCTGAGGCTCTACAATATCTCGCATTAACTAGGTCTAACATCACATATGTGGTTCAGTAGATATGTTCTTTCATGCATGGTCCCCGAGAGCCTTATATTGCGGCTCTCAAGCGTATTTTATGCTATGTGCACGGTACACTAGATTATGGTCTTTAGTTCTCTCTCGCTCTAGTGCGGAAGATGAGTATCGCGATGTTGCCAATGCTATTGCTGAGACTTCTTGGTTGTGGAATCTTCTGCGTGAGCTTCATTCCCCATTGTTTTCCGCTACTCTGTTGTATTGTGATAATGTCACCGCAGTTTATTTGTCTTCTAACCATGTGCAACATCAGCACACGAAGCGTATTGAGATTGACATTTACTTTCTTTGAGATCAATGCTGGAGAGGTCCGAGTTTTGATTTTTTCTTCTCGTTATCAGTTTGCACATATCTTCATTAGAGGAATTATGTATGCATTGTTTGACGATTTTCGAGCAGGTTTGAGCGTCCGCTCATCTAGGGGGGGGGGGGGCAGCACTGTACGCCTATAATCAAGATCGCATCTTTTTAATGATCTCTCGCCAGCTTTAGCTTTTTTCCTTTACCAACACTACCTTAACCATCCATTTTCCTTGTATACATATCAACTCAATGTCCATCAATGGGGGCGGGTAGGTCTCGTTCGGGGGGGGGGGTGGCCAATGTTACCCAATGGGGGGTTAACGACGACCTAGCAGATTTCCTCCCATACAAAGACTTCAAACGGAGCAACTCTGAATGCTTGTAAGGATGTAACGTACACAACCAAAATCGATAACACATTAGCCGCGCCCCACGATAATATTTTCCAAAGTCTATTAAATTCAATGGACGTTTTAAACTTTGGAGGCGCGGGGGGCGAGCCGCTTGAGGGGGGGGGGGGGGAGGAGTGGGGGGGGCGAGCAAAGCAGTACATCCAAAATCCCAGGGGGTGGTGGGGGGGTGGGGGGGCGGGGGGGGGGGGGGGGGTCTCTAACCCACAAGACCCACACGGGAGGGGGGGGGGGTGGGGGCTGTCCAGGTGGGGGTGGGAAGGGGGGGGGGGGGGGGCGTAGGGCTCCAAAACCGACGAGGTATTATTCTATTCAAATCTGAGTTGATACGCCACTCTGTAGAATTCTCATTCCTTGATGCATTATTCTCATCATATAAACCTTGCCAACTTTAACTAATCTTGAAATCTATATAGTATAGCTAAGAATATGAGTGTCTAACTTTGTCAGTTCCAATCGACACCATCAGCCCAAATCACATCATACTTAACTAGCTTTGAGAAGCCTTGTGAAATTTAGTGATAAAATCCATGGTGATTCTATCTCATTTTCACTCAAGTATCTCAGGCTATCACAGTAAGCCAAAAGTCTTTGACATTGCAGCCTTCACCTCTTAAACAAATTCAATAATTGCTAACATAGCTAGCTATATCCTTTTCTACACGTGGCTACCAATACATGTCTCTAAGGTTATAGTACGTCTTATCCGCTCCCGAATGTACCAAGTATCTTGATGCATGGGCCTCATCCATTACACATCCTACTAATAGAACCCAAATTCGATCCATAAAGTACAAACTCTCGTCTCCTTTTCTTTCCATCTGTTGATCTAAACCATGTAGCCATTCTGCGAGTATGTTCTCTTGCTTGAACGCCTCACTTTGGGCTACCAATATCATTCCTCTTACTCGTCCTGATTTCACTCTCTCCTTTCTACTCAATGCATCACCCACTACATTCGCTTTATCGGAGTATCACACAAATCATTATTCAAAGTCTGAAAAGCCTCTTCTTATTCTACGCTCCACTCATACTTCTGATTCCTATCAATTAGGGAAGTAAGGGGGTTCAACAATCTTTAAAAAATTTGTGATGAACGTCGGAAGTAACCTGCCAATCCAAACAATAATCATCTAATTCCTCACTGCCTCTCTCTTACTCGGGTCTATGTGAATACGTTATGGTTGACTACGTGACCAAGAAAATGCACTTCTTCCAACCAAAAATCACACTTAGAAAACTTAGCATACAGCTTCTCCTTCCTCAGTGACTCTAACACTAACTTCAAATGAACTTCATGTTCCTCTTTCGACTTTGAGTAGACCAGAATGTCATCAATGAATACGATGACAAACCTACCTAAGTACGGTTTGCAAACCCGGTTCATTAAGTCCTTGAAAATGCTGGTGCATTGATTAACCAAAAAGGCATAACCGTAGACTCAAAATGTCCGTATCTCGTTCGAAATGCGGTCTTTGGAATGGCATCCACATGCACTCGTAGCTGATGATAACCTGACTAAAAATCTATCTTTAAGAAAGGACACACTCCTCATAACTGATCAAACAAGTCATCAATCCTAGGGAGTAGATAACAGTTTTTAACAGTTATTTTTTCAACTCCCTATGATCAATACACATGCGAAAAGAACCATCCTTCTTCTTCATGAATAACATAGATGCTCCTCTCAAAAAATGACTAGGTCGTATGA
>BQNB010102908.1:0-24143 GCA_026074375.1 Tanacetum coccineum | reverse complement strand
CGTGGGTAGAGAGAGACCAAAAGAAAGATGTGAGTTGATTTTTACTTAAGTGTTATGAGGAGTGTATGTGTATGCTAGAATATATATTCCAAGGTGGTCAAAGGCACTATTAGCTAGTCGATATTATCAAAGAGACAAGGGGGCGTTGGACATGGGGAGGGTTTTATGGGAGAATAGTGGTCAATGTTTTTAGTTATGACCATAGGTATTATAAATCCCTAGTTGTACAAGGTACTTGCTTAATACTAGGGAGTAAACTAGCATGTGAAATATCTTGCATGCTTATCGTGTTTTGTGTGACTTTGTCGTGAGCTAGAGAGATGAAGGGGACAAAAATATCTAAATATTCCATGGACAATATCAATGTTTTACAAGTTGGTTATAGTTTATATAAGAGAACTAGTGGATGATTTCATTTATATTACTTGTGTTTGAGGTATAGCTATACACGGCTTAGAATAAAATTTAGGATAGAATGATATAATTATTTTGGGTATTGGGTATAATGGTGGGTATTTGTTTAAGCGTAGAAAAGTTTTGGTGCTTTCGGGTATGCCTAAATGTATTTAATTGCGAAACGTAAACGTTTTACATAACCAATAAAAAAATAAAGTGAAAAAGGTTAATTATTACTTTCGTAAAAATAATATATTGCTTGCTTGACGAAAACTTTAATTTGTTTGGTGTCCGTTTACGTTAAATGTTGATTTTTTTTAGTTTACACGATTTAGCTAAACGTTGGAAATTTAAAGTGAACGTGTAAAAGTTAAAAATAAATAATTGGATGTTCCTTGATATAAAAAGGCGTGAAATGTGAGTTGTTATAGTCTACCTACCTTAAGGGAGCACCGTCCCGGTGCTCACTCCGACTTATTCGTCTTTGGTTTACTTGTGATGAGATGAGTGGATATACCTAGGTTATCGTCAAGGTTTTCATCAAAAATTTGAATGAACAAAAATCAAAGCAAAAAAATATATGCAATGAATATGAGTGAATGGATCAAATGTCATGAAAATCTTCAAAATGAAGGATAAAATACACGACTCGAAGAAAAAAAAACTATTGGAACGAAGAATTTAACAAGTCGTCAATTCTTGGAAGCGGTTAATGGTTCATTACTATTAGATTATCAAGTTCGCGGCGGTCGATACACATTCGGAAAAATCCATATAACAAAGCACGAGTCGAAAGAAATTCATAGCCCAAAGAATGATTCATACGGACGAACACACGCTATGTCGGATAAACATAAGCCCACTCATTTATAATTTGTCACTTACTAAAAGAGGCGTCCCAATCCTTGTAAGTAAGGGATTATAAACTTATGGTTCGGCGATTTATAATTCCCTTATTCAAATGAAGAGGCGTCCCAACCCATTTCAATAAGGTGATTATAAATCGTCCTACTTAAGTATTGCTGGCACAAAACACGATATCAAAACAAGACCATATGTTACAGTAAGAAGAAGGAGTCTCCTTGGCGGCATGATTCTTCAAAATCATAAGAAGTAACGGAAAAATATAATGAGACGTTAGTCAATCGCGTTTCAAGGGTGAGTGCCAAAACACGACACGATCCAAGGTGACAAAGGTGACAAGATAAACTGCACTTCCATCAATTAGAAATTCAACAATGGATTACAACACAACATACGCGATTCAAAATCATAAAAGCGGTGTTCGACTCGAGTCGAACAATAAAATAACAGTGGATTTGACACCGACACCGAATGTCATATTATCAAAAAGGAAATACATAAAGTCCTTTTAATGTTTCAAGAGATCGACGCAACGCTCATATAAAATTGAGGTAAAAAGAACTTAATAAGACTTACCATAGTACTATGCACCACTGTACTAGTATCCAATATAATACTGAGTATTGACGTTCGAGGAGAAAACTAAGAAAACCAGAAGTTACGCAATAAGCGGGGTGGTCAATATAATAACCGACCGATATAAGCGCAAATAGTATGACGTCATAAGATGGACGTAGGAGAGCAAAATCATAATCAAGGATTATATACTAGTTATTCATCCAATATTAATAAAAGCGCAAAAGAGAGCGTATAAGTTACCTGGGAGCAAGCGCGCATGGATATCGGACAATGGTGAAAGACTCTTAAATTTTTTCGAAAAACGGTTATAGTCTAGGGTTTTGAAAACGACCTAGTTCTCTATAACCAGTGCTCTGGTACCAATCTGTAGCACCCCCATAAAATCACAACGCAGCAGAATACCACTTGGGTGCCGACTTCAGTAATATAGAAGTACAAGTTACAGTAAACGCCCGTCAAAAGGGACGTTTGATAAAATGTCCATTTGAATTAAATAAAATAGATAAATAGGTCCCACTAATTCCCTTTTCACCAAGTTAAAAGTGTTCAAACATGATTTAATGTATATTTTAAAGACACATGATTATCGAATGCGAAGAAAACCGAGTCCTTTAAGTTTTGATATCCACGCGACTCAAATGCTCCCATGCTCAGCTAACAAGATATAACCTGAGAAAATACACGCAAAAACGTCAACAATAATGTTGGTGAATTCATAGGTTTAAGTAAAAGCAGTATTGAAATAGTTTAAGAATATTTCTGAAGAAAAGTAGCGTTACAACATTTAGAAAATTTATTTCGAAATCCAAGTAATGATTCAAAAATCAAGTCATGATCAATAGTGGAACCACAAGGTTAAGATCACCATGCGACATATTTCAAAGATATTAAATTCAACAGAATACATTGCAACGAATGCAATGTATAAATCTTGATTGCATTGAGCTCATGACACCGAAGCCTTGACGTTAAGACATATCTTGTATGTAATTCATGTGCCACCATAACTAGGTATATTGCTTATACCTAACATCTAAATACAATTGTCCGTTTGACAGGGTGCTCGAAAGGATTCGATTCAGAAGCCCGTGACAGGGCGTCAACCCAATAGATCTATTTATTTGTACTAGCGCTCACCCATTATAGGTAATTAACAGTTCATGATGTGGGGTCTTTGGCAATAACTACTCATGCAATTGACCTCATATTTGGGTTCAGCATACCATAAAGTTTCTTGTGTCCAGTTTATAAAACAAGCATGTATCAAACATGTATTAGAAATTAGTGTAGATAAGCAAAAGCATTTATAAAAAACATTCATGTAACGCATATGTAGTAGTAACCGATAAGTTATTTCCGTAAAACAAGTAAGTATCCAACATGTATTATGAAATCAAGTGGTAGATAAAGCAAAAGCTTAAGTAAACACATACTGTAACGCTATGTAGTAGTAACCGATAAGTTATTCGGTAAAACAAGCATGTATTCTCACCCCAAAAATAGTTTAAGAAAACCATTAACAATGAAAATGTGGGGCTATGAACTCACCGTGAGTAGAAGATCAAATGAGAAATCAACGAGATGGAAGACTCCAACGTTTTTCCGAGACCTATAAAGCAAGTCGCGACTTAGAATTATAAATAAAATCATTATAGAGAAATGTTATATAATACTAGTAAAAAAAAATCCGAAACATGAATATATTGCACCCAGACTTAACCAAAGTTTATTTAATACTCCAAAATACTGACTCTAGTCTATGCTTGAAGGTAATTAAATATCTACTAAGTTACATATATTAATCTTTTTCTGCTTATGTGTATCTATACGTTTTATGTCTCAACAAAAGACGTAAAACTCTACATTCTGATTTGACTAGTTTTGATGGATCCCATAACTCTCTAATCCGAAAAAATAAAAAAAAAACAAAACAAAAGAAGGAACATGAGGTTTTTCACCCCCTAGAAAGGTCCCTGAGTCCTATTTACAGAACTTTAAGCCATCAATCTACCATTTACCAATCCAGGAAATGGACTTTTACTAACGTATAACTCAAAACAGAATGTTCACTGAATTTTTACTATATACGGTTTCGGCATAAATCACTATTCTAAATAGATTTACATTGAATCCAAGCGGAGGTGAAAGCTTATAATATCTATTGATTAACCATGTTTTAAAACCTCAACCCACTGTACAAAAACCTGGAGCAAAACAAGTTTCCCAACAGCAGCTCCAGATTTGACCTTCTTCCGTAAAAAGGTCATATCTCCCTCATCCGGAATCGATACAAAAGCGTCCAATTCGACACATGTACCTAAGACCTATATCTATCCAACCATGTCTTTTGTTTACAGACCCTAAGCCAAAAGTTTTGATAAAATCCCACGTTTTCCTAACTGATCTGGAAACAGTCCCCTAATTCTTCCCAAAATTTTTCACGAATTTCTTTGGTCTTGCCGTTTTTATTAGACATAATCACTAAACTAAAATAGCAATGAATGTGAGGCCAAATGCTAGAGCTTATATAAGATGTCTAGCATTGACCCAAGCTTTAAAACCTAAACTTTTAGCTCAAAAACCCTGACATTAACATGCTTTCTAATCGAATGTCCATAAATGACCCAGTGATCGTATTTTGACCATATTTCCCTCAAACCGGATGGAAATGGTTGAGCATCCAACTCAGCACCATAATGCTAAAACCCATATCTATTCACCCATTTAATTAGCTTACAGGTTCCAAGCCAGAAATTTGGAGAACAACCCCGTTTACCTGCTGTCCAGAAACAGTCCGAAAATTCTTACTTCCAAGCAATCATAATCACCTTCCGAATCAACTATTGACCAACACACAGGCTACTATCATTCAAGTAAATCAATCTACACCTATTTTACATCACTTATCCCACTTAATCAACATCAACCATAATCATGACTTGCATGTTAATAAAAATATGCATTCCCTAGAAAATCAAAACAATAAAAGAGGGTTCAAGAAAAGAATTTTTTTTAACTTACAATGGGATGGTTTAAAGGATCAACACAAACCCTAGGTGGGTAGGGTTTCTTGGCCGTGACCTCAATCAACCCAAACAATCAAAGCCCGACCCAAGACTTTCTTGAGTCCAATCTTGCTTGTAATCCCCTGAACGAACCATTGATGCTCCTACACCGTTATTCCAATTATCTCTTAAAAAACTCAGATTCTTGAAATTAATATTTTTTTACAATCCATGAATGGTAAATTAGTTATGGGGATAGATTTAGGATGATTTTAGGATCTTTTGGGTGTGAAGAAGAGATGATATTCAAGAAGTTAATGGTGACATGAAGGTTTTATGGTTTGTTGGCTCCGTACATAGAAGAAGAGAGGAGAAGAACTGATTTCCCTGTGTTTGGGTATGTGTGTGTCGTGTGATTTAATAAGAAAGGGGGAGGTGAGTTATTATTTTTCCTTGTTGGGCTCTATTTAGGACTTGTAGGCCTTAAGTAACTATGTACAAGTTTATAAAAAAAAATAAGGGGGTGTCCATGGGTTGGGCCGCCGCTAGAGAGGGGGAAGGGTCCATGGACTAAAATTTTACCACAAAATGCCACTTAAAATCTCGGGCCCTATTATCTATTCTAAGAAGTCTGATAACTTTCCTAATCGCGATTTTTGACTCGGGTGGCAATTTAAAACACGAGGAAAGACTAATATTCTAAAAATAAAAATAATTAGGCACTCAAGGCCCGAATACGGATTCGTTGGTTTCTCGATCGTTAAAACGGATAAACTTTAAATCGTAGATTCGCGAGGGTTTTAAAATTGACGATTTTAATAAAAATCGATTAAGATAATAAAATGAATTATTAAAAAAAAATTTATAAAGTTCATATTAAGTAGCGACCTTAAATACGGGGTTTTACATTCTCCCCTCCTTAAGGGAGCGACGTCCCGGCGCTCGATTTCTCCTATTCGCTTTACACTTGCTCAAGAAGAGTTGCGGGTATACTCAGGTCGTCATCGAGGTTTCTAACAGAAACTAAATGAGAAAAAGTCAAAACATCAAATATATGCAACGTGCATAAGCGAACGGACTGAATGACGCGAGAATCTTGAAAGGAAAGATAAAATACATGACTCGAAGAAGAAGCCATTGAATACAAGGAATTTAACAAGTCGTCAATTCCTTTGAAGCATATATGGTTCATACCATTAGAATATCAAATTCAGGGTGGTCGATACACATTCGGAAAAACCCATATAACAAATCACGAGTCGAAAGAAGTTCATAGCCTAAAGAATGATTCGTACAAACGAACGCACGCTATGCCGGATACACATAAGCCCACTCATTTATAATTTGTCACTTACAAAAAGAGGCGTCCCAATCCTTGTAAGTAAGAATTTATAAACTTATGGTTTGGTAATTTATAAATTTTCCTTATTCCAAATGAAGGAATCGTCCTAAATCATTTCAATGAAGAATTGGAATAAATAAAATCATCCTACATAATGGGATCGCCGGCACAAAAACACAAATAATCAAAAACAATGCTACAATAAGCAAAAACGAGTGTCTACCTGACGGCATGATTCTTCAAATCCGAAGAAGTAACAAGAGAGTAAAACGACGTTTGTCCATCATGTTCCAAAGGTAAGTGCCAAAAGAAGGCACGATTCGAGGTGACAAGATAAAGCCGCACTTCCATCAATTAGAAGATTTCAAAACAATGGATTACAACACAACATACGCGATTCAAAAGCATAAGAAGAGTGTTCGGACTCGGAGTCGAACAATAAAATAACTAGTGGATTTGACAACGTACACCGAATGTCAATATTATCAAAAAGGAAATAAATAAAGTCCTGTTAATGTTTCAGAGATCACCGCAACGCTCATATAAAATTGAAGTAAAAGAACTTATTAAGACTTACCATAGTACTATGCACACATGTACGAGTATCCATATATAATACTAGTATTGACGTTCGAGGGAGAAAATAAGAAAACAGGAAGTACGCAATAATCGGGGTGGTCAATATATAACCGACCGATATAAGGCAAATAGTATGACGTCATAAGATGAACGTAGGAGAGCGAAATCATAATCAAGGATTATATACTAGTTATTCATGCAATATTAATAAAAGAGCAAAAGAGAGCGTATAAGTTACCTGGGAGCAAGCGCGCATGGATATCGGACAATGGTGAAAGACTCTTAATTTTTTTTTCGAAAAACGGTTATAGTCTAGGGTTTTGAAAACGACCTAGTTCTCTATAACCAGTGCTCTGGTACCAATCTATAACACCCCCATAAAATCACAACGCAGCGGAATACCACTTTGGGGTGCTACTTCATAGTATAAAGTACAAGTTACAGTAAACGACCTCAAAAGAGACGTTTGATAAAATGTCACATTCGATTTAAATAAATCAGAGTAAATTTAGGTCCCAATAATTTCCTTTTCACCAAGTTAAAAGAGTTCAAACATGATTCAATGTATATTTTAAAGATAAATGATTATCGAATGTGAAGAAAACCGAGTCCTTTAAGTTTTGATATCCACGCGACTCAAATGCTCCCAATGCTCAGCTAGCAATATAATAACCTGAGAAAATACATGCAAAAACGTCAACAATAATGTTGGTGAATTCATAGGTTTAAGTAAAAGCAGTATTGAAATAGTTCAAGAAATATTTCTGTAAGAAAAGTAGCGTTACAACATTTAGAAGAATTGTTATCGAAATCCAAGTAATGTTTCAATAAATCAAGTAATGTTCAATAGTGGACCACAAGGTTTAAGATCAGCCAGCGACAGTATTTCAAAGTATAATTCAACAGAATACATTGCAACGAATACAATGTATAAATCTTGATTGCATTGAGCTCATGACACCGAAGCCTTGACGTTAACACATATCTTGTATGTAATTCATGTTGCCCCATAACTAGGTATTATTGCCTTATACCTAACTTCTAAATACAAATTGTCCGTTGACTGGGTGCTCGAAAGGATTCGATTCATACCCCCGGACAGGGCTGTCAAACCCAATAGATCTATTTATTTGTACTAGCGCTCACCCATTATAGGCAATTAACAGTTCATGATGTGGGGTCTTTGGCAATAACTACTCATGCAATTGACCTCATATATGGGTCCAGCATACCATAAAGTTTCTTGTGTCCAGTTTATAAAACAAGCATGTATCAAACATGTATTAGAAATCATGTGGTAGATAAGCAAAAGCTTTAGTAAAAACATTCATGTAACGCTTATGTAGTAGTAACCGATAAGTTATTCGGTAAAACAAGCATGTATCAAACATGTATTAGAAATCATGTGGTGGATAAGCAAAAGCTTTAGTAAAAACATTCATGTAACGCTTATGTAGTAGTAACCGATAAGTTATTCGGTATAACAAGCATGTATCCTCACCCCAAAAATAGTTTAAGAAAACCATTAAAAGAGAAAAGGTGGGGCTATGAACTCACCTTGATGTTGCAGAGAGACTAGCAGAAATGCAAATAATAATCACAACACAACGGAGAATGGAACAGCTCAACCAAGAAGATGCCGCTTAATTTAACGGCTAAATCCTATTAGCTTAGGATGATGAATTTGGGGTTTACCGATGGATGAGTACATCAACGCGACTCGTTGATAAGGGATTTGGATTTCAGGTTGGATGGGTTTGGTGGTGGGTTAAATAAAATACACCGAAAAGCAAACGCAGAGTGCGTAATATATTCCGTATATATTACATATGACTCACCCTACCAAAAAAATTTACGAAAAACCATTAAAGGAGAAAAGGCGGGCTATGAACTCACCTTGAGCGAACCGGTAATATTTCCAAAAAGTAATATAAGAGCGAAGTAAACAAATACTCAAGAGCGACCTAAAATAAAACACGACTTAGAAAAACAATCTAATACTTACCGAAGAAATGAAATCCAAATGATGACTTTATAAAAGTTTTACTTATGTCCGATCTAGCATGGCATTGCATTTAATTTTTTATTGACCAATTTTACCTAAATTCAAGTGTCCCAATCTGTATGAATATGTCATTCATACCATGATTTTACTTTACTCTTTACCCGTCAACTCACACAAAATTACCCGTTTTGGTTTTACGTCTAGTAACTTTTATTTACACATTTCTGAAATCTTTCAAACTTTGTTGAATCATAACTCAAAATCCCGTAAATCATACGAGTATGAGGCTTTCACCCACCTGAAACATTTTTGAGTCTACTTTTCCAAAATCCGGGCCTCACTGTCCAGGGTCAATGCACCTGTGTGAAATTACCATTATAACCTTCTATGTCCAAAACAGTTTATATTCTGAATTATTTTCCACTCCACGAAAATGATCCTAAATCAAAATCTATACATCTATAAAACGTAACCACTTGAATAGTAACTATAAGTTCCCCTAAAGCAGGGAACAACTTTCTTATTCAGAAATTTAGTGCAAAAATATGGGGTTATACCCCGTTCCCAACCTGAGTGCAAAAATTGTCTATTTTAGTAAATGGCCGTATCTAGCTCATCCGGAGGAGATACGGCTCTATCCAATTAACCACATATACTTAGACACATACCAACATCATTAATTAAATTACGCCAGGTACCCTATTATAACCAAAAATATTTCTAAATCCATCTGTTTTTTGCTACTGTTGTAAAAACGAGTTTAATTAACTGCTATTAGAATCCAATCCAAACATCATTTTATTCTCTTAAAAATTTTAACACAATGCCATAACTAAATTGGGGGATTAGACACATTAGTAAAGGGGTAAAGAAGCGCATTGGGAATTCGTACAGAATAGGAAGAGAAGGAGAGACTAGATTAAATGGCGTTAAATAAAATAGGCCAACCCCCACCCACCCCTCACCCCAACCCCTGAGTCAGAAGTTACCACCCCACCTTACAACTTATTCCGAATCTACCATCCATTTTGCATAGGACCCCAAAACGAAATACAAATTGAGAATAAGAGAATAATCTTACTAGGGTGGATTGAGCTAAGAAACAACAAACCAAACACTCTCTTCTTGCTAGGGCTGGACCAAACCAATGCAACCCTTAAAATCCAGCATTGAACACTTACATTAGCCTAAAATATCACCAAGAACTTTCCCAATAAAACCCCAATCAAATGGCTTCAAGAATCACCAAGAAAACTAGTCCTAAACACCTTCAAATCTTCAAGAAACTATACCAAACTTTGCAAGATGCAAGAGGATGGTGTTATAAAGCCTAAAATGAGTTGAATAATTTTGTGAGATGGTGATGGTGGTGTTTGTATGAATTACATCTGCCAAGGACCAAGAAAGAAGGAGAGAAAAAAAAAAAAAAACTTGAACGGTGGAAATGAATATGTTAGATTTAGCATGATAAGGAATGAAGTGTAATGAGTTGGTTTTATGAAAAAGGAGTATGGTGGAGGTGTGGGAAAGGGTACATCCGGGTTTTAGGGTCTTGGGGAGGATAAAATTATTATTTTTTTTTGATTTTTGTTTGTGATAGTTTATTTAAAGTGTAGGTTAAGGTTATAAAAGAAAAAAGGTAAGGTTTAAGGTAGAAACGCGAGTTTTAGCAAGAAAATTCGGAAACGCGAATCACAACGGAAAATGAAAATGATAAGAATTATAATTATTGGGGAATAATATGAGGTTAATAAATCACTTACGATGCGAAGACGGAATAGGTTTCTAATTACGGCTCACGCAAAAGCTAAAAACGAGAATTTCTTACTAAATCGGGTAGACGTAAAACTTAACAACTCGCTTAAAAATGAAAATAGAATTAAAGCTCGGAGTAAAATAATGACCTTGAATACGGAATGTTACATGAATTCAGCACCTCAAACAAGAAGAATGACAAAGAATTTGGAAGAACATGGTTTGTTTAGTTCAGTTCAGCAATGAACAAACCATAAAAACTTTTAAAATTGCTTATTTGCTTGCTTTCTATCACAAGAAGAACCCAAAAAGGTAATTCATGCATTAAAGGATCCAAGCTGGATAGAAGTTATGTAGGAAGAGCTTCTATAATTCAAGCTACAAGAAGTTTGGACTTTAGTAGATTTACCAATGAAAAAAGGGCTATTGGCACTAAATGGGTCTTTAGGAATAAAAAGGATGAAAGAGAAATTATGATTACAAATAAAGCAAGATTGGTTGCTCAAGGGTACACACAAGAAGAAGGGATTGACTATGATGAAGTCTTTGCCCCTGTTGCCAGAATTGAAGAAATTAGGCTATTTTTAGCCTTTGCCTTATTTAAAGACTTTATGGTGTACCAGATGGATGTCAAGAGTGCTTTCCTGTAAGGTAAGATTGAAGAGGAAGTCTATATTTGTCAACCACCAGGATTTGAAGTTCCGGACTTTCCTGACAGAGTATATAAAGTAGAAAAGGCACTTTATGGACTGCATCAAGCTCCCAGAGCTTGGTATGAAACCTTGTCAACTTATTTGTTGGATAATGGGTTTCAAAGAGGAAAGATAGACAAGAATTTGTTTATTAGAAGGGATAAAGGTGATATTCTGTTAGTTCAAGTGTATGTAGATGATATCATATTTGGATCTACAAAGAAGTCATTATGCACAGAGTTTGAGAAGATGATGCATAAGAAGTTTCAAATGAGTTCTATAGGTGAACTCACATTCTTCTTAGGACTGCAAGTAAAGCAGAAGGAGGATATGATTTTATCAGTCAAGACAAGTATGTGACTGGGATTTTGAAGAAATTTAGTTTCACTGATGTCAAGACAGCAAGCACACCTATGGAAACTCAAAAGCCTTTGCTCAAGGATGAAGATGGTAAAGAAGTGGATGTTCATTTATATAGATCAATGATTGGTTCATTGATGTATCTTACTTCTTCAAGACATGATATTATGTTTGTAGTGTGTGCATGTACAAGATACCAAGTCAACCCAAAAATGTCACATCTTCATGCTGTGAAAATAATTTTTAGATACTTAAAAGGTCAACCTAAATTGGGCCTTTGGTATCTAAAAGATTCACCTTTTGATTTGGTAGCATATACTAATAGTGATTATGCTGGAGCAAGCTTGGATAGGAAGTCTACAATAGGAGGTTGTCGATTTCTTGGGTGCAGATTGATTTCATGGCAGTGCAAGAAGCAGATTGTGGTTGCTAATTCCACAACAAAGGCTGAATATGTAGCTGCTTCAAGTTGCTGTGGCCAAGTGCTTTGGAT
This sequence comes from Tanacetum coccineum, assembly GCA_026074375.1. NCBI lineage: Eukaryota > Viridiplantae > Streptophyta > Magnoliopsida > Asterales > Asteraceae > Tanacetum > Tanacetum coccineum. The sequence goes on along the minus strand of BQNB010102908.1, from coordinate 12,073 downwards.
TCAAAATCAATTGCTTGATTATAGGTATAACTTTATGCATACAAAGATCTATATTGATAATGAGAGTACTATATGCATAGTTAAGAATCCTGTTTTTCATTAAAAAACAAAGCACATTGAGATTAGACATCACTTTATCAGGGATTCCAATAAAAAGAAGCTAATTCAAATGATAAAGATTCATACTGACAAGAATGTTGCAGATTTGCTTACAAAAGCATTTGATGTAAGTAGATTTCAATATCTGATTCTAGTATTGGAATGCTCAATCTTTAAAGTTTTGATTATGAAAATGGTGAGGTAAAAGAATAGAGAGAATTGGTGAGATTAAAAATAGAAAGAGAGATGTGTGATAAAAACAAAAAGAGTGATTTAGTGAGTAAAAGAATTGAGAGAATTTGCGAGTTGAAAAACAGAAAGAGAGCTGTGTGATACAAAAACAATCAGAGTGATTTAGTGAGTAAAAGAAATAAGAGAATTTGTGAGTTGAAAAAAAGAAAGAGAGTTGAATATAGCAAAAACAGACAGAGATAATTATGAGCTAAAAGAATTGAGAGAAATCTAAAACAGACAGAGAGATTTTGTGAGTTAAAATATTAATTTGATGATGGAAATACTGATTAGAAAGGAATTGGAGTTAATGCTGGTGATTCGAAGTTAATGCTGCTAGGCATAAACTTACTACTGCTAGGGAAAGTTAATGCTGCTAGGCATAACTTACTACTATTGGTTGTAAGTTAATGCTGCTAGGCTTAATTTACTACTGAGTTACTATTGCTGGGTTACTTACTACTAACTAGTATGAATGTTAATAAGCTTGCTAGTCATAACGTACAACTGCTAGGTGATGTTAATGCTATTGAGGGAAGTTTCCAAATACTTTCGCTTAAGGGTTTTCATTCAATCATAAAATCTTTCCACATCTTTCATATACTCTCTAATCATAAACCCTAACTCAATTTCATCATTTATCATCAAAACCTAACACAATAACGACCCTACAATTTGCTGATACTCATAATTTAGTCGTGTTTTTGACTAAATTTGCTGAAAGTGAAGGATTTGAGCAGATAGTGGATTTTCTAAATGCAAGTTCTATAAAGTATGCTTTAACCGTCAATCCTACTATATATACATTGTACATGGAACAGTTATGGTCTACTATCAAGGCGAAAATGGTTAATGGGGAAGTTCAGTTACAAGCCCTAGTAGATGGGAAGAAGATTGTTGTTGCTGAAGCATCTGTAAGAAGAGATCTTCAACTGGAAGATGCTAATGGTGTTGATTGTCTGCCAAATGCTATAATTTTTGAACAGCTTACACTCATGGGGTATGAAAAACTTTCATAAAAGCTTACTTTCTATAAGGCATTCTTCTCTCCCCAATGGAAATTCCTTATTCATACCATTTTGCAATGCCTAAGTCTTAAGACTACTGCATGTAATGAATTTAGTAGCACTATGGCCTCTGCAATTATCTGTCTAGCCACAAACCAAAAATTTAACTTTTCCAAGTATATTTTTGAAAGCATGGTGAAGAACTTGGATAGTACTGTCAAATTTTGGATGTATCTAAGATTTGTACTAGTCTTTTTGAATAATCAACTAGAAGGGATGGCAACTCACAACAGGATTTATATTGCACCCTCTAATACAAAGAAGATTTTTGCTAACATAAGAAGGCAAGGAACAGACTTTTTTGGAAGGGAAACACCCTTATTTCCAACCATGATGGTACAAGCTCTAGAAGAAATGGATGAAGGTTTAACAATGCCAACTGATCCCCATCACACACCCATCATTACTCAACCATCATCAACTCAACCCCAAAGGAAACAAAAGTCTAGGAGGCCTAAGGAGAAGGACACTTAGGTACCTCAGTCTAGTATTCCTAGTGATTCCACAAATATAGCAGATGAGGCTGTCACTGAGGAGCCTAGTATGCAACTTAAGGAATTGATGGATTTTTGTACCAATTTGCAACAAAGAGTGCTTGACCTAGAGAACACAAAGACTGCTCAAGCTCAGGAGATTACAAGTTTAAAGAAGAGAGTTAAGAAGTTAGAGAAGAAAGGAGGGTCAAGAACTCACAAGCTTAAAAGATTATAAAAGATTAGTAGATCTACAAGAGTAGTTTCCTCTAATGAAGCTAGTTTGGGTGATCAGGAGGATTCATCCAAACAGGGGAAGAAAATTAATGATCTTGATGCAGATGCAAAGATTACTTTGGTTGATGAATCTCAGGGGAGGCATGATGATGATCTAATGTTTGACACATGTGTTTTTAATGATGAAGAAGTGTTTGCAAGATAGGATATGGCTGAAAAAGGAAGTTAGTATTGATGATCCAGTTACTATTGTTAGTGAAGTAGTTACTACTGCTAATGTTGAAGTTAGTACTGCCAGTCTAACTGCTGCTACAATAACTAATGTTGAACTTACTTTGGCTCAAACATTGGCAGAGTTGAAGAGTGCAACGGTTTGTTAGATCCACATTTGAACTAAAATACCCACCTTTCTTCTTATAGCTTCTTGTTCATCAAAGCTGATTTGATCTTTCTTCTTTATCTTTAAAGGTTCTTCAACCATTATACCTTTACCCTTGTCATTTGAAGGAATTGTTGTTGTTGTTGTTGTTGTTATTAATTCACTTGGCTCTTGCATAACAACCCCGTTTGTCTTGGGTCTTGCTATAGGGTGATCTAAAGATAGTAATCAACAAGCGTACTTGGCCTGATTGATAAAAATACCTTTTGGGGACTGGTGTATCTGAAGTCCTAAAAAGAATTTCATTTCCCCCATTAAGGACATTTCAAATCTACTGTGCATTAACTTTTCAAATCGTATTTGAATATTTTAAGATTCGTCGACCAACAATATGTCATCACGTAAATCTGCACAAGTAGCATATCCTCCCCTAATTTATCTGAATAAAGTTGGGACAATTGTACCTTAGTAAAGCCTTTGGACTTCAGGAATGTTGAATAGTTCATCGTACCAGCTCTTGAGCTTGCTTTAATCCATACAAAGCTTCCTTAAGAAGGTAAGACTTTTTCTGGATGATCTGGATCAACGCACCTTCGGCTGAGCAACCATAAACCTCCTCCTTCAGTGGACCATTTAGAAATGCCGTTTTCACGTCCATCGATAGATGAGAACAAGACTAGTGTGCTGCTGGGCAACAAAAATCTAACTCAATCCAAGCGAGCAACTGGAGCAAATGATTCATCAAAATCAATAACCCTCTCCTAAGCATACATTTATCAACAAGTCGTGCTTTGTTGCGAATTACATTTTCTGATCTTCATCCTTCCTTAGTTCTTACCATACCACTTTTAGCTTATAATCATCATTGCCAATGGTTTGTCAGACAAGTTCCCCAGACTTTTAAGTTGTCGAACTGAAAAAGTTCCTCCTGCATTCTTCGATCCATGCAGAATCAGCCATTCCTCTAATGTACTTCGGTTCAACAATACTCACCGTGAGTACAACATACACATTATCATAGATCTGTGGCAAGCTTCATCTTGTTTGAACTGCATGGTATGGATTTCCACGGAACTTGTTCTAATGGATGATCTCTTGTCCATCGTAATTCAAAGACTTATGGTTTGAAATGAATGCACATCGGAATTATGCAATGTTGCCTGTGAGGAAGACCACCAATTTCTTGTAACCCGTGTACAAAAAGGATTGATAAAATTCAATCTCTTGAAACGATGTGCATTCCGTTGCTTGATCATTGTTGTTTTCCTCAGCTTTACGGTACGTGTTGGACTGAATATTCTTCAAGTAAAGGACTGAAGAGAAAATCCAACCCTATGTTGTGACGACTAATGTGCTTCTCTGCTGAATGAACAACAATTTGTCTTGGGGGCAACAGGGTCAAGTTGTCATAATCTGACGCCTTTTGTCCTTGAGGAAACGATGCCTAAAGACATTTTCAACAGACATCTCCTTGTCGTTGTGGTGCGAGGTCCTGAACTGTTGTGTTCAATACGTCCTATGATACATTCAATCAAAATTCCTTGAAGCCCTGTTTTCTGAGATATCTTTCTTTTTCGCAACCAAACTCTGAGTCCTTCCTCTGTAGGATTGAATGATGTACCTGTACTTAAGAAGACCAGCCACTTGACATTAAGAGCTTGTTTCGCTTTCACAATGGTTAGGAAATCTGGCATTTGAACCATTTGGGGTTCACTTTCAACTTTGTTGTACTAATAGTGCAATGTCTTTCTGTTGGGAACCCATCTAAACAAACAGTCATGAGATTCTACCCCGTTGTTTGCCACCTAAGACAAGTATCTAGGACCTTGTTGTTTTCTCATGCATCACATTGGTATCTTTTTGATTGAAAACCTATGTCCTTTTGGGATCTGTCTTTTTGGTTTCGTTGCAACCCTTATCTGCTCTACGGGTTTGTTTCTGTTTGTTGTCTTATTGGATGGAACCTTAGCACGCGAGTTGACTTCTTTCAGGAATTTTATTACACAAGAATCATGATTGGCATTAAAGACACATTTCTGACATGTCGAGCAAACAAAATGTTTGGAGTCAGAAAAATTTCTAGAGTTCCTAGAGTGTTCTTGTGCCTTTTTCTTAGCCTCCTCTAGGTAGTGATTATGAACAATGTCGTTTGAGCTATACCTAGATGAGCTAGTTGCAATCATGTAATGAGGTTTTGCAGGGGCAGATTCTCTTCTCTTAGGCAAATGATGTGTAGTGACTGGTTTTGACAAGTCATTATTCACATCAACTTGGGAGGCAAACTGTGGTTTTGAAATTCTAGGTCTTTCAGACTTAAACTCAGGTCGGTTTTTTCTAACAACAGGATTGGTTTTGAGGGTTGTCCAACCGGTTTCCCAAGATTGATGGCTTTGCAAACTTAAGTAATTCACACTATTTCTGTTATTTATTCCTTAACTCATTTTTAATGCTGCAATTGCAACCCTTTTTCAAATCTGAGCATTAGTACATCAGCATTTTCATTAGACTTTTGTCAGCTTGTGCATTAAAGAGTCATTTTGGTCTTTGGTTTGAACTCCGTGTCTCGTTTTGATATAATCAAAAAGATCTTTGTAAGTCTGTTTCAAGTGCTCTTTTTCCTTATGTAACAGCTCATTCTCTGCAAGTAATTTAGCCACACTATGTTCAAATTCGATCTTTATTGTTTCAATTTCATCGATGTCATTATTAACCTTGGCTTCATTACCTTTCTCTTTCAAAAATTGACTCTGTTACCCTAATTTTAAAACATTGTTTTCCATTTGTAGTTTAAGATTAATACAATGTGCTTCGAGTTTTGCAAAATCTTTTTGACACTGGGCAACAGTCTTTTTGAGACAAACATTTTCAGTCTCGAGTAATTGATTTGAGAGTTCAATTGTCTTGCCATCAGTTAATTTAATAGGCAAAGGACATATGTCATGACATTGTTCAGCATTCTGGTCAATCTCTCCTTCATTAATGAATTCAGGTTGCTCAGTATGTTGTTTTCCTTTAGCAGATACATTATTATTAGTAGTCATTTGTACCTTAGCCTTTGGCTCTTCATCATATATGGGTCTGATATCTGCATCATCAACATGTGCATCATTCCCTGATCTGCTGCTTGTATCCTGCTCTTGTGATTCTGTCCCATTGCTTTTAATGATAATTGAACTAGCATCCAATTCTTTACTCGTATCAACCTTTTCCATTGTCGTCTGCGTCTGTCTTTCATTCACCCTGCTGTCATGCTCTCTTTTATGCAGTATTCTTTCATCAATCGACTTTTTGACATATTCTATGAATTGGACCAGTGTCTCACGGAATTCTAGAATATCAAGTTGAGTGTATTGTAGAAAGTAGTTGCGTGTCATTTCAATATATTCATCATTCAAATAAATCTTTGACTTGATGAACATCTGAAACAGTGTCTTGAGAACTTTAAAAGAAGCCATGGATCCAATCTCTTGAAATTCGTTGTTATCAAGTTGCTTTTGAAGTTGATCCATGTTTAGGAACATCGTGCCTGTAAAAGTCTTAAAATCTTGACCAAAGAGTGTTGCAAACGCGCGTCCGAATCCATTCTCGGTTCGACTTCCTTTTAAGTCGTTGTTTGAAAGACGCTTGAGGTGTGAATGAAGTCGTTGAAAAGATACCATGCAACTTTCTTTTGATTTGTCTTGAATTAGTTGCATTTGTTGTTCTTCTGATTCCGAACACGAAGATAAGGTATCTTTCTTTTCCATTTTATCGTGAATTGAAGTGAAAAAGATTTGTTGGATCTTAAGTGGATATGATGTGATTGAAGTTGTGGTCTTGTATGCAATTCACGTTCACGGGATTTTACACGTCTATGATTAAAACCGATAAAGAGTTTAACGGGATTTTACAAAATCAATAGAAAACCGTGAGTGAGTAATTGATTGTGTTTAAGGTTTGTTTGTTGTGAATTGATTGTCTTTTAAGTTCTTGTTTGTCTTGATGTTATGTTTTGATTAGACAATGATTAATAGATTCCCAAATTCGGTCAAATACCACCTGATGCGCGGATCGACCTTACGCAGTGTCTTTAGACAAAACGCAATGAGACAAAAACGCAACTTGGGACAAAACGCAACCTTGAAGACAAAACGAAATGAGCAAAACAGCCACCTTAAGACAAAACGCATGAGCAAAAGCGCAACATTGTGACAAAACGCAATGAACAAACGCACAGATTCTTCTAGGCAAAACCGCAGATTTGTTGCGATTTTTGGGCAGCATAACGTTGGATTTACTTTGATAAAAGGTCTTCAGTAGCAAAACGCAATGACCAAACGCAATAACGAGCAAAAACGCAATGACCAAAACGCAGTGAGAGCAAAAACGCAATGACCCAAAACGCATGTGTTAAGTTAAGTAGATTGCCTTTAATCGATTTTAAGGGAGAGCAAAAACGCAAGGACCGAATACGTAGTGAGAGCAAAACGCAATGACAAACGCAATGGAAGAACACGCCCTTTCAGTTGACAAAACGCAGCCAAGAATAATCTTCAAACTTCTTGAAAGTACGAACAAAATGATGTTAAAACCACCTAGTAATGATGCAAGGGATAGTTTTAAGCTTGAAAGTACAAGTTTTTAACATCTTTAACCACAAACAAAGATCAAATCTTGATTTTTCTTGGTATTTTTTTTGAACAAAAAAACAAACCACGAATTTTGATGATTTTGAACCATAAATCAAACACAAATCCACCCTTGAAGCTCTGGTACCAATTGTAGGATCCCTTTAACACATACACTTCATATCATACACGGATCTAGATCAAGAAATATAGAAAGAGAGTGAGATAATTTCCTAGAGAGAGAAAGAAGAGAGAGAGTGAGATGGGAGAGAAAATAGAAAAGTAAATATTATAAATGAAATCCACTTTTGGTGTGTGTACCTTTTCCAAAGTGGAAAAGGTATATATATACCCCGACACTTAAAGTGACATTCGAGATATTTGACTAGGACCCAGGCTCGGGTTTTGCTTGGGATTAAACCCGAAACATATACAATATTAGATTAACTATCGAGCCTGATTCCCGATACTTTCCTATTACAACGTTAACTAAATGATTGACTGAGACTAACATACATATTGGACAAACTTCATGTTCGACTCAATATTTTGAGGCTAACAGATGCTCATGGGGTATATCAAGATGTCGATGGTGAGGGGGGGAATCGTACCAATTTGGTTAGATATTTTTTCTTGGTTTAATGAGTCGAATTCGGAGTGGAGTCGAGTCAGATCGAATAATCTTTGTAATAAGGAGATGATACGTGAAAGTGTTATGTAGTCGTTTGTAGCATAGAACACCATAAAAAATCTTATTATTTATTGCATTATCCTTTCTTTGGTATGATTTATATAACTTATTTCAATGTCCCTAATTTATCTAGCATATTTAGCTAGCAGAATATCGCTACAAGATTAAGTGTTTATTCATTGCAAGCTATTAAGAGATGAATTTATTATGATATTTTTCATTATCTATAGGTATTTGTCAACTGTTTTATATATTTTCCTTTATTATTTTCGAACACCCATGATGTACACAGATTTATATTACTCAACTTATTACTTATATATATTTAATTTCTCCAACCGAATGTAATTATGGTAGATCACATATAAAAATTCAATAAACTTTGTAACAACCAGTAAACATGTAATTGCTATCTACAAATTCATTAAACTAGTAAGTTGTAACAACCACTAAACACTTGAAAGTTGTAACATCCATCCAGAAAATCAATGGTACTAATAATCGTACTTATAACATTTAATGAAAATGTAATCGTCAATGCAATATTGAAGGAAGATCTTATTGCTATAAATCAGGAAATAAATACTTAAATTTTGAAGTCAAACACTGTACTATCATATTATCATTAAAACTTAATTTTTAAGTTCATAACTTTAACAAAAAATTTATTACCTTTTATAACAAAAAAATGTCTAATTAGTAAAACCATAAGTCAATAAAATAAATATGTATAAGCTTTTTATAATATTACTGTTAGCCTTAAAATATTGAGTCGAACAAGGAAGCTCGGTCACTCAACAAGGAAGCTTCGGTCTTTACTGAAATATATGTTGTAATAGGCTAGAAAGGAAACCGGGCTCGATATATAATCTAATATTGTACGTGTTGCGGGCAAAAGCCCAAGCAAAACTCGTCTTCTTGGCTACAAAGGATGAAACTAGTGGCATCCTTTAGAACTTCATTAGATAAATTGAAAACCATCTTAATCACAGGGTTAAAATCATTAGATCAGATAATGGCACTGAATTTAAGAATAGGGATATGCTTGAATTTTGTGGCAACAAGGGAATAAAACAAGAGTATAGTAATGCCAGAACTCTACAGCAGAATGGAGTTGCTGAAAGAATGAACAGGACCCTAATTAACCCGCCCCCACGCATCGGCGAGACTATGGAGGGTGAAAGGCAATGAAGGGGTGTGGGGGGGGGGTGGGTAGGGTATGGGGAGTTAGGTTGGAGGATGGTAGGGGGGTTAGGAGGATATGAAATGGAGCAAGCCGTCCTCCCTTATACCAACTACTTTTTTGGGCATAAAAGTAGTTATTACTGCTTGCTATATCTTTAATAGGGTAAGAGTGATTAAACCTTAAAACAAAACTCCTTATGAGCTTTTGTTTGGCCACACACCAATTATTAGCTACATAAGGCCTTTTGGGTGCCATGTTACCATTTTAGATACTCTAAGTGTGCTTGGAAAGTTTGATCGAAAGTGTGATGAGGGTTTCTTAGTTGGTTACTCACTAAATAGAAAAGCTTTTAGGGTATATAACTTAGTAACCAAAAAGGTAGAAGTAAATCTGCATGTAAAATTTCTTAAAGAAAAACCCAATGTGAAAGGAGTAGGGTATAGATGGATGTTTGATATTGATTATCTCATTAATTCTATGAACTATATTCCTGTGTCTTTAAAGAATCAAACTAACCCACATGCAGGTATTTCAGAAGTGACTAACAGTGCATGTACACTACAAACTCCTAATGCAAATGCTTCTAAGGAAGAAGATGAGGCTGAGGAGCTTATTATTGTGCCTACAGCAGTCAGGCAAGTTGGACCAAGGAAGTCTTCTACTAATTCAAAGGCAGAGGAGTTTTTCACAGAGCTTCAAAACCTTAAAACACAAGAGAAGGAGGCTTATTCTACTGGCATTTCAGAAGATACTCCTGAAATTCTAGCTTTTAGAAGAGAATTGGATGAACTTGCTCAAAAGCATTTAAGGGAAGTACCTAAGAACAAAGCTACCAGTACTAACTCAGTTAATTCTGTTAGTAGACAAGATCATACTCAACCTACTGATCATGATGATTCAGATATGCCAGAGCTCACAATCTTTAACAAGCCTCAGAAAGGGATTTTTGATGAGGCTTCTTATGATGACGAGGGTATGGTCTATGATTTCAACAATTTACCAACAGAAGTACCTGTTAGTCCCATTCCTACTCTTAGGATACACAACATTCACCCACAAAGTCAAATACTGGGTGATCCTAAGTCATCTGTGCAAACTAGAAGCAGAGTGCAGCAACATTCAGGAGCACATGCACTTGTAAGTTATGTTTAAAAGCAGCAAAGGAACAATCACAAAGATCAACAACATTGTTTGTTTGCCTGCTTCTTATCTCAGGAGGAACCTAAAAAGATTTCTAAAGCTCTAAAAGATGACAGTTGGGTTGAAGCTATGCAAGAGGAGTTGTTACAGTTTAGGCTGCAACAAATATGGATTCAGTATAACACTCAATGGATCAAAGTGATTGGAACAAAATGGGTATACAAAACAAAAGATGAAGAGGAGTATTTGTCAGAAATAAGGCAAACTAGTGGCCCAATTCATAGACAGGAATAGGGTATTGACTATGATGAGTTTTTGCTCCTTTGGCACGAATAGAACATCAGGTTAATTTTAGCTTTGCCTCATTTAAAAGGGTTTCAATAGTATACAAAATTGAGTGTAAAAAGTGCATTTTTGTATGGCACTAAAGATGAAGAGGTAGTATGTTTCTCAACCTCCTGGTTTTGTTGATCTTGATTATCCTAATAAGGTTTATAAGGTTGTTAAAGCTTTATATGGATTACATCAAGCTCCTAGAGCTTGGTATGCTACTCTATCAACATTTATAGGGAAGCATGGACATAGGAGGGGTACCATAGATAAGACTTTATTTATTAAGAAGGACAAGAAGGATATCATGCTAGTTCAAGTATATGTTGATGATATCATTTTTGGCTCTACTAGAAAGTCTTGGTGTGATGAATTTTGAGGCCTTGAAGAAAAGGCCGATTTCAATTTCAGATGAGTTCTATGGGTGAACTCACATTTTTCTTAGGATTACAAGTCAAACAGAACAAGGCAGGAATCTTCATATCTCAGGACAAGTATGTAGCTGAGATACTCAAGAAATTTGATCTTGTAAATGTGAAAACTGCAATAACCCCCATGGAGACCAAAGTGGCATTGACAAAAGATGAGGAAGATGTTGATGTGGATGTACACTTATACAGATCTATGATAGGTTCTCTCGTGTATTTAACTGCCTCTAGGCCTGATATAATGTTTGCAGTATGTGTTTGTTCTTGTTTTCAGGTCACTCCCAAAACTTCACATCTCAATGCTGTGAAGAGAATCTTTAAGTACCTTAAGGGCAAATTAAATTCGGGCTTATGGTATCCAAGAGAATCACCTTTTGACCTGGAAGCATTCTCTGACAGTGATTATGGTGGGTCCAACCTTGACAAGAAATCCACAACTGGTGGTTGTCAATTTCTTGGACAAAGACTTATCTCATGGCAATGCAAGAAACAGACCATAGTGACTACTTCTACAACTGAAGCTGAATATGTAGCTGCTGCAAATTGATGTGGACAAGTATTGTGGGTTCAAAATTAACTACTAGACTATGGTTTCAATTTCATGAATACCAAAATCCACATTGATAAGGAAAGTACAATCTGCATTGTGAAGAACCCAGTGTATCATTCCAAGACAAAGCACATCGAGATACGCCACCATTTTATAAGAGATTGTTATGAGAAGAAGCTCATTAGTGTGGAGAAAATTCACACAAACTTCAATGTAGCTGACCTATTGACCAAACCTTTTGATGGACCACGGTTTAATTACTTAGTGGTTAGTATTGGTATGATAAACAAATAGCTACATTTAAGGAGAGGCTAAATTGTATAGTGTGTATACTTCTGGTAGTTAGTTTAACTAAAATCTGGCTTAAGTAGTATTAATACTGGTAGTTAGTAGTATTAATTTGGGTAGTTAGTTTAAGTTAATTTTGTCTATACAAACTTCTGCAGCATGTTTTTCTTTGTTTTCGACTAATTCTTGCAGGAATAGCATGGGGCCTTTGTTTTGTAAGTCTTCAGTAAATACTTACTACTGGTTGAAAAAGAATTAATTCGGGTTGTAACATAATTAATTCTGGTTGACCAAAGTTAAGTCTGGTAGTGTAAATTTTAATACTGGTAAGTCATTATTAGTGCTGATTGCGGGAAAATTGACTTTT
>BQNB010102907.1:0-24143 GCA_026074375.1 Tanacetum coccineum | reverse complement strand
AAAGTTTTCGACCTTGGGATTTATGAGAAGAGTTTTCTCTGACATTTGTGAAGTTAACTTTGAGGATGGCCATTATTTTCCCATCACATTTGTTATCTGAATATTTCTTCCTTATCTCACTTATTCGGTGGATTCTCCTTTTCTTCTCTCCTCCGGGAGTGAGGATACTATTTTTGACCCCGGCATTTCCACTTTTCATTTTTCTTCTCTTAAGCCGGTGGCATATGAAAATCCGATAGTGATTTTTCTATTCTTCTGTTTCTGCCCCAAGGACAAAGGAATTCGGGGAGAGTCAAGCTAGAGACTCGCACAAAAACAAGCGCTTCTCGGGAGGCAACCCGTGTCTTTTCTTCTTTCTATTTTCTTAATAAATAAGTGTGTGATTATATAGCCCTAGTGTGGGGGCGTGCTTCTTTCTTTGGTTTGTGTGTTGTTTTTGCTTTTCAGGATTCCATAAGATCATGAAGACCCGTGCTTGTTTTCAATCCTCCAATCATCCGGTCTTTGATCTTCTGCTTATTTTGGAATCATCAATCCTGATCATGTATATTAATTGTGTTTTCCCTTTCACACTTGGAATTACTAGCATTTGCCTTTTTCGTTGATAAGTGTGGGGGTAAAACCTGACATTTTTGAACATTGAGGCCAATGTTCGATTCTAAGTGTGGGGGGATTTCTATCAAAATATGATCATACATGTGCCTATATGTGTTCCCACGCAACCCCGTTTTGACCAAAATTTTAAATTTTTTATTGTTTTATTATGATATATATAGATATTATTACATTATATTTATATATATCTATTATTTATATATATATATATATATATATATAAAAACCGGGGGGGGGGGGGGGGGGGGGGGGGTGAAATAAATGAATGATAAATATAAAAATATCATAAATAAGTAGGCCTTGTAGAATTAGTAGCTTTTGACTTCGACTGAGTTTTGAACTCTAACATTCCCCTTAGCTTTCGAGTACTAAGGTTTTGACTCAACTTTAAAAATTTTGCAAAAGACGAAAATATGATAGAGTTAATATAAGTTTGATGTAAGCGTGGATTAGTTGGTTATCTTTAGTGCTCATAGAGGTAATTAGTGGCTTTTTGCTCCATCAGCTTACAAATGCTATTTATTTGTGAATTAATAATAACGTTGCTGTAGTTTTTGAGATTCTTAGTTTAAATCAATTCCTAGAGATTCCTTCTGGTGAAAGTAAGGTACACATCGAGGTTTTGTCAGTGTTGTGGGGAAATAGATTCCTGGACCATGGTCGGCTCGCATACCGATGTGGCAGTTGTTAAAAGACCACAGGGCTTGAAATTTAGCTATAATAAAAATAATTATAAAATAAACTGAAGCCGAAATAAGACTTCTGGATCATGGTCGGCTCGCATACCGATATGACAGTCGTTTAAAGGATAGATGAAAGAATAATAATAAAAACTGTGGGCTGATAAAAGTTTGCTGCATCTTTGCCGGCTTCACCAAACCAATGTTGCAGCTTCAAAATAGCACCTAGTTATAATAATCCGAGGACTGATAAAAATGTTTTGCTGCATATATTGCAGGTCATACGTGTTGCAGCCTTCTAAAAGTTCAAGAAAATTACGAGGTCGATATATGTTTGCTGCATCTTGCGGATCACAAACGATATGTTGCAGCCTTCTTAAAGGGACGACGGTTTATTATGTTGCAATAATAATAGTAATAAAGACCCATAATTTGGACTTGTGGTTATCTAAATAAAGCCTAGTCGTCTATGGGGGTTATCTAAATAAAGCCTCAGTCTCTGGACTCGTAGTTGAGTTGTTTCAGATGAAATAAAAAGGATAACCCCTAAATCATGCGAAATTAGAACCTTAATGTGGACTTTATTCTCACCATATCGTCTCTTTAGGAAATGATTTCAAACTAATTGTGGTCTAAACCGGGTTTACTTTATATAAATAAGGACTTAATTTATTTGTCACCAATAATGATAATAAAATCCATAGAGGATTTAGGAATAATGGGAGCGAAAAGTTAAAGTTTTTACTTACACAATTAGCATTTATGAGTAGTGTTAGCATTTAATCTTATATTTGGATGTGATTTCGTTTTAAGCTTAGTTTGGGAATTATGAAAAGTCAAGGATGACGAACTCCCGTTCTTTTAGCCTTTTAAATAAATTTTATGAATTTTTATCTTAGTTTTTATCTATTATTATTAAATAAGTGGTTAAAACGGGGGCGCTTTAGAAATAAATGATTTTTGAACCTTCTTAATGGACCTTTTCTGTTCTTGTTTGATTGTGAGGGGTCATAAGTTAAAAGGGGATTTAATTATTTATTTCCGGGCGTGTTTTATTTACATTGCGTGTGGGACCTGCAATGGCTTAGTGTGGGGGGATTTGATGTGTGCATAAACACACATCATTTGTACCCCGAAAAATGCTAATAAACGGAGTAAAACACTAAAATATGAGTAATTATGTTGCAAATATGTTTGTATTGTGGTTTTATGTCTTACAGGTACAAAGGATTGAAAACAAAGCAAAAACGGTAATTTTCGGGTGACTTTCGATGACGTTTTCACGTTTATCGAGGTTCAAACGAAGTCGTTTATATTCCACGATCACACCATTGGAAAGAGCATGAAATTACGAGTCCAACGGTACCGACCTTTCTATCGTGAACCATTATAATTTGAACCTTTTACGCCATTTTGAACCTTTTGTCTACTAATAAAACTGACCTGGGCCAAAAAGGGGTTAAATGGTTTATTTTGTATATATGTTACGAGACCACTGCCTAGCGCAGTTGGTCTCTTGGTGTTCATTAAGGGTTGCAACCACAAGGTCTCAAGTTCGATCCCCAGGCTTGCCTGGGGTGAGAATTATAAGCCTTGTGCCACGTGGCACCACTAAGGTGGTGACACGTGGCAACCCGACCCGACCCGAATCCAGACCCGACCGTTGACCCGTCCGTTGACTGGCGGTCAACCATCGTTGACCGGTGGTCAACGGTGGTGCGCCACGGTCGACCGCCGCTGTTGACCGTCGCTGGCCACCGTTGACCGTCGCTGGCCACCGTTGACCGGTGTTCCGGTGGTGGCTCTGGTGACGGCGTCGAAACTGTTAAAATGTCGTAAGAATAATTAGGCATTAATTTAGTAATCGATATCTTAATAAAAGTTGTTTTCAATATAAGCCAACGACCGCCATTGACCGTCGTTTACCACTGTCGTTAACCGCTATCGTTGACCGGTAGAGGCTCCGGTGACGGCACCGACTCAGATGACAGACCACGTGGAACCAATCACAAGGTGACACATGGGTATGAGGTACTGTGCAGTGTACAAAGTTCGGTACGAGGTTCGATAGATACGAGGTTCTAGAAGGACACGTGGCACAAAGTGATTGGTGGATCGGGAATTGACAGCTGCCAATGATGAGGTACGAGGAATGGGATCCCGATGCAATCATGCGTAAGGATTAAGCTATGATTGAGTCGGTGGGAGCTGCAAAATTATGAATATGCCCCTAGATCTAGCACATCAAGATTGGTCTAAAAGGCCTAAAATAAACTAAAAGTACCCACACCCACATTGGGCTATTTATATCAGACGCGGGATTAGTTGGTGGGTGTTAGGATTTAGTTTTATTTTCAAGTAGTGTAGGAGTAGTGTAGATTTAGTGTAGCTTATTTTTATGTCTTTTTAGCTTATTAGTTTGCTTATTGTAAAAGCTTTTTCAAGCTTATTTTAGCTTATTGTAATAAAGATTTTGAGCTTATTAATGAAGAAGTTTATTTCAAAGGTTGGTGTTTTCTTTAGCTTATTATTTAAGCTTATTCTCTTGTCTTTTTCTTATTTCTTTTTAGCTTATTTCCAAATAAGCTCATGCTTATAGCTTATTTTTGGATCCGATCTCTTAAGCTTATATTCTAATAAGCTTCTTTAATAGCTTATTTAGAATAGCTTATTTTATATTGTTTTCGATTTAGAGCTTTTCGAGTGAGCTTATTTTAGCTTATTTTCGATTGCTTATTTTTCTAGCTTATTGTTTTTAGATCTAATCCTTAAATATACCCGTCTCTTGTTCACTTGATTGAACACCTTAGTTTCGGGTGGATTAGATCTAAAAATAATAGATCTTGTCTTTTTAGCTTATTTTCTATCATAAAGTTTGTTGCTTTTTAATTCTAGCTTATTTTTCTTAGATTTAAATCCTTAATTATACCCGATCCGAGTTCACTTGATTGAACACCTTAGTTTCGGGTGGATTTAGATCTAAAATATTGATTTTTATTAGCTTATTGTCTTTAGAATAATTAGTAGCTTATTAATATATCTTGTTTATCATAACTTTGGTTGTTTTAATGTTGATGAAATCGATCCAACACTTAGGCGTAGAGCTTATGGGTCTTATAAAGCTATTTTTATAATTAAAGTTTAAAGCTTTTTAGTTTTTAAGGCTATTTAGTATATAAAGTTTGTAACTTTATTAACTAAGTAGTTATATAAACTAATAAAGTTTTAATCTTTAGTGTTTAATTAAGTTTATAAGATCGGTTGGTTTATATTCGTCTCCATTTTCTTCAATCGGGTTATTCTTTCTTTTCCTTCTCTCTTATTAGTAGTTGTAGCTTATTATTTAGTTTAAAAATGTTTATGCTTATTAGAATGATTGTTGCTAGTGAGTAGTTTAATTAGTGCTTGTTAAGTGATATAGTGATTTGGAAATTAAGTGTGGATTTATAAAAGGTTTAGTTGATCAATAATCTTTGATTATTTAGATTTGTAGTTTGAATGTTTTAAAGGGCAAAATCCGGAAAAATAGTCAAACTACACATCTAGTAATTAGTATCTTTTTAAGAGGTTTTTGTCAATATAAGCCAACGTTGTGAGATAATTATCTTTTCTAATGAAATTAATTCGTTTTAAGTAAACCTTAAATTCACATAGATGGACCTTTCTCACAGTCTATTAGCAAGCATTACCGTCTCTTAAATATCCCTCCCCCCCCCTTTCCACCCCTACCTTCCCATCCTTAGGCTTTAAATTTTGGTAGTCTTATTATTTGTAATTTTAAATTGATAAATTTTAGTGATTAAAATTAGTTTTAATTTTTTTAAAACCAAAATCCAAAAATATTTGTATTCAAGCATCAAACAAAGATACTTTCGTGGATGTTCAAATTCATCTCTCAAACGGGACTCGACATACGGCGAGATAAAAACTTTTACTTTTCATAAAGTAAAAATAAATTTATCATCTCAAAACGGGATACTCTCTATACTATTACTTATTTGAGATATTTTGGATATATAATATATTTTATATAGACTATGGAATGAGTTTTGCTATATAATTAGTTTTGTATGTGAAAACCATAAATTCTCACTAGGCTTTTGGCTGACCCAAAACTCTTCTAAAACTTTTGCAACCCAGATGAGCTGCTTTAGGAATCAAGAGATTATTTGAGCCTCACTAAGAGTAGACGCTTCCTTTGATATAAGCTAAATTAGAAGGTTTAACACTCTGAAAAGGCGGGGTGTTAGAGTTGGTAATCAGAGCCATTGGTTTAAGTGAATTAGGTTTTAGGAACCTAGTCTTAAACCTAGATTGAGTATTTAAGCTATGAAAACATTTGATATTTAGTGCCTTCTAGGTTCACTAAAGGTAAGGAGTAATAGTTGACATGAGCTAGATGCCTTATATAGATATATATACCAAAATTTAAATGTCGCCTTAAAATATATCTATTAATAGTTAAATACACCAGTCTTTTAGATATCTTATGGACTTCAATTAATAAGGCAGAGAGAAATGGAAGTAAAGGGTCCTGGTGGTTTTAAGCAAACTCCACCAAAGAACCAAGATGCGCCTGTCACTAAAGGAGAACTAGGCAATGAGATCAAAATAATTATGTCAGAACACTTGCCCACTATTTTGGCTCAAAGTCAAGAAAAATTTAAGACAGCAGAAGAAGCTAGGATAGCTGCAAAAGGGGCTGAGAAAAAGAAAAAGGCAAATGAAGATGCCGAGAGGAGGAGAAAAGCAATGGAAGATAAAAGAGCTACAGAGGAGCAAGAAAGGAAAAGAAAGGCTGAACAAGATATGAAAAACACAGAAGATGCTGAGAGATGAAGGAATGAAGAAGCTGAAAGATGAAGAAATGCAGAAGCTCAGGGAAATGGATGTAGCTACAAGTCCTTCTTAAACTATAAACCGGCTGAATTTTATGAAGAAAGTGACCCGATGATTGTCACCAACTGGTTAAAGGAGATAGAAGACATCTTTAAAATTAGTGAATGCTCACGTCGACAAAGGGTGACGTATGCATCCTATTTGCTGAAAGGAGAGGCGCGACATTGGTGGAATATGATCAAGATCACTCATAGTGATGATGTTGCGAGTGTTATGACATGGGAGGAATTCTAAGATTTGGTCATGCAAAATTATTGTCCTTAAGGATTGATGGATAAGCTTGAGGAGGAATTTTTAAAACTACTATAGAATGATATGAAAGTCCTGAAATACACAGCATAGTTTAATGAAAAAAGCAAGATTTGCAAAATGTCAGGTAGCTACTGAGGAAAGAAAAATCAAATGATACATATTGGGTTTAAGAGCCGGAATCAGAGGTCCAGTTCAACAAGCACGACCTACAACTTTTGAAGAAGCAGTCAAACTTGCCTTGATGGTTGAGAAGGAGAATAATCGTCAACTAGAAGAAGGAGGAGACAACAAAAGAAAAAGAGAGAATTGTGATGACGACATGAAAAAGATCAAAATTAGTGGTGAGAAAAAGAAGAATGTAAGCGAGTATAAACCATGTACGATATGCAAAAAGACGCACTGAGGGAAATGTTGGCATGATGATTGTCGTAATTGTGGGAAACCGGGACATGCAACATAAGACTATAAGGCTGATTGGGTTTGTTTTAGATGTAAAAAACCTGGACATAAAATCTTTGATTGTCCTGAAAGGAAAGCTCAAGAGTCATAGGAGAAAACGGGATATAGCGACAATCGAGTGGAGTACAAGGATACTCAACCACGGAAGACAATGGGAAGAGTTTTTCAACTGACTGATGAGAATGCTCGAGACACTCCATAATAGCCAGAAGATGCTTAGTATTAGCTTTGAGATCTTTACTAGTGATTATGAATTTTCGTATCTTTGAATTACTAAGTTTGATTTACTTCGATGAAACCTTCACTTTTATGTTGGTTGCAAACATTATTGGTTGTATTTGAACTTTTTGTTGCAAAATACATCTTAAAATATTGAATGAATTTGGTGTGATGACGGTACCAAGCTCCTCTTTAGGTTAAATTCCAAGGACGGAATTTTTTTACGGAGGAAGAGTTGTAATACCTGAAATTTTATTGAATGAGAATGGTACTTTATTTAACTTTGGGTACTTGATATAAACTAAATAATGGTCCAAGGGTTGTATTTGTGTTAGCACAAAGTGAATGGGGTTTCTTTTGAGTATGACTGTAACATTTCTCAATTTCAGGTCATTTTACGACTCTTATTATTCGTCACTATTTATTTTGGTCCGATACGCGTTTACTTTTAATTTAACTTTTAAGCTAAATCGCGTAGACTAGAAATAATTATTTAACGTAAACGATCATCAAATAAATTAAGGTTTACGTCAAACAAGTGTTATGTAATTATTAGGAAGATAATTATTAACTTTGCGTATTTTATTTTTATTGGTCACGTAAAAGGCTTACGTTTCGCAATAAAATACATTTAGACACACCTCGGAAATACCTAGACTTACCTAGACTCAAACCAACACCCACTTTTAAACCTTAAACACAAAATTTAATCAATTCTTGTGTTATTAAGCCATATTGGCCGAATGTGGGGACTAAACCAACTAGGAACATCCTTAAAACTTCTTAGGTACATGTACATCTCAAGGTAATTAAACCTTGTACTTGTATAACCTTAATAAGATTTCAAGTCTTGTCTTTCTTTGATATTACACGTCCCATAGGCAAAATCAACTAGCAAAGATCCTTAAAATCTCCTTAAGTACATGTACAAATACTATGTAATTAAAACTAGTACTTAATGTTCCTAGTTAGCTAATATACAATGGATAAAGGACCATCCTTGGTTCACCTTTTTTTCTCTCTTGATGCTGCGGTAGCTAGCAAAATATACACACAAACCATAAGATTTCCATAATCTTGGTAAATCTTGTACCAAAATCTTGTAATTAAGAGATGTACCTAGGTAGTATTAACAAAACCATGTGTGATTAACTAGAAACCACAAAACCACCAAGACTAGGGCACGGTTTGGTTTGTTTGAGGGACTAGGAGATGTAACTAGATATCTTGCCTATAAATACTCACTCACATTTACCATTTAGCACTCTTACAACTCACAAACACTCAAACAAATAAAACATTGTCTTTCTCTCTTGTCTCGGGTCACAAACCACAAACAAACATCTTCATTAATTCATTCAAACCCATAAACACTACTAAGTTGTCATACGAGTGCACAAGGAGAATACACGAGCTAAGGTTGCGTATTTGTATAAGCTTTGGAGCTTAGGATTGGGTTATACAACTTGGGTTAACTACATGATACGTCTTCAAGACTCTAAGACCTCTTGTAAGTCTCGCTACAAGCTTTTATTCTTTACTTTGTTACTATAATTGTTCTTTGTTTCACTGTCATTATGTCACGTTAACATGTAATAATACGCTAACGTGAGCTAGGGCAAAATAAATACAAAACATACATGTTACATGTGTTACAAACTTGTCAACCAAGTCACTAGGACCCTTTGTAAGTCGCGTCAAACTTGTACATTTCGTATTATACTTATTTCCTTGATATCTAGTCGTATAGGCCACGTAATAGGTGACTAACGAGTTTACATGGGTGTGAACACGCATGGTTCAACCCATGCGTGGCACACGTACACATATATACATATAATCTATCTTGTGTGGTGTTAAGAAACATGTACAACATGATTAAATGGCGAGCAAAGGCTTAAACGTGTTTGTCTATATGCAAATGTGAACACCAACGTGAACAACAAACTCTTACACTCGAAATACATGAAACTATACGTAAACTTTTAAAGTAAACGCGATATTGTGGCTTGGGAAAGTGCATACGACATTACTAGACGTTTGCATGTGACGAACACAACCATTTCGAGTGCTAAATGAGCTTACAATGATTTCTAGTAGCACAACGAAACCTAAGAAACCCTAAGGAGCTTAACGGGCCACTAAATGGTCTCGTTAAATCCACACAGCCGCATTTGGGCCCAACAGGCCCAACAGCCCGTTAGTTAGGGCCCACGGCTTAATATTAAGCTCACTTGAGCTTATTGATGGATTAAAAGGGCTTATGGAACCTAGTTGTACAAATGAACACCCTTAGAAACCATACCGGGCCTTAATGGACTTGGTGGTCATTAGCGAGGCCCAATATGGGCCCAACAGCCCTAATAAGCTCAAAACAGCTTAATTGAGAGCTTATACAGAAATATGGACTTATAATGACCTTAGAAATGCTAATGGACCAAAATGGGACAAGCTTGAACACGTACAACCTTAAATGAGCTCTTAACGGGCCTAAAAGCCCATTAATGAGCTTATTGACTTATAAATAAGCCGAGCGATAAAAACAGACTCACGAGTGCTTATTTAGACTAGAAAACATGTTGGATCACATTATAAAGCTCTAGTAAACATTTTGAAAACTTTCAGATTAGGGTTGTTGGGCTAACAAGCCCAATGAGCTTGAATAAGCTCAAATAAGCTCACCCGAGCTTATTTTTCAGCTTAATAGTTTTAAATAAGTTTAAATAAACTTAATGAGGGCTTATGTGCCTTTGAAAACTCATTTGGACCTTTAGATTGCTTATTGGACCTTAACGGGTCCAATAAGCCCCAATAAGCCAAAATAAGCTCATCCGAGCTTATTGCCCAACTTATATGGCTTATTGGAGTCCATTAAAACCAAATGCCACTTGCTAGGACTTATTTGGACTTAAAATGCGATTTTTACAAGTTAGGGGACTAAAAATGTAAATTTGTAAACTTGAGGGTTAAAACTGCCAAAACTAATTTTATAAAGTGTAGGGACTGTTTTGGTCACTTCTGAAACTTAAAGGACTATTTTGAAAGTATAAGGACCTAAAGAGAAATCCTTGTAAGATTGAAGGACTAAAAGTGTAATTATGGAAACTTAAGGGTTTAAAAATTGTAATTATCCTATTTCATAAACATAGGGGCTGTTTTGTAAATATAGGAAACCTAAGGGTATTTTATGAATAATGGTGATTTTTATAAACACTTAAACGACTTGGAAAAGTTAAAATATATATCAGATATTATACAAATGAAAGCACGACTTAATAAATATGAATATTTATTAATAACGTTTATACATATATATTTGAACGTGTGTAATCGTATACTTTCCCAAGAGCCATCAAGTCAAGACAAATACAATTAACATGTGCACCACCACACAAGTGATAACAGTATATATATATAACTAGCAAATTATTGTAGTTTATACAAGAGTCGTTAGCCTAAACTGTAGACTAAGACTGGCCGTATTTACTTAGGTAACTGAAGGTGTGATTCATTTCCATTCTTGGATATAATTATCATTTTCAGAGGACTATTCACTAAGGTGAGTTTATAGCCCCATGTTTTACAATTATTTAAATGATTTACATCTTTGGGGTGAGAACATGCTTTGTCTTACAAATTGGACGCAAGTGTACATTTTATACTATGATTACGTGTTTGCCTAAGTAGCAATAACCCACTGAGCCCTTTATCATGAATTGTCAATTACTAGATTGTGAGCACGAATGTTATAAATAGATCTATTTGGGATTGACATCCCCGTTTGGGTGAGTAGTGCTCACTGTGCCTGTTTGCCGGACAACAAACGTATACCATGTCGGATTTGGGATGTTGCGGGTTGGAACATCATTCATGTGAATTATTAAAAATTTATTGCATTCATACATGTCGAGCTTCAGTGTCATGAGCTAAGGAAAACATAATTACTTTTTATGATGTTTGCATCTGTTGCTTAATCATATACTTGGAAATCTTACGGTCCTACTATTGATTTACATAAACCTATGAATTCACCAACTTTATGTTGACATTTTAAGCATGTTTTCTCAGGTCAATAAGGCACGAGGTGCTCAGATACATTGGGGGTCACTCTTTGGAAAGAGTCAGTACTATAGATTTGGGCGTATTACATTTTGGGAACATTTGTTATAAACCAAAATCTTTACTTATATTGTCAAACAATTTAAAGCCATGAGTTTATGTAATGAACAAGTATTTTGTTAATCCAATGTATCTTTTTAAAATGACACGTTTAGTGGTCATTCTCATATCTTATGCTATTGATCTATGAAGTAACGCCCTCGGATTTAGGGGTGTTACGGATTGGTATCTAGAGCTAAGGTTATAGAGAACCAGGTCAAAAGTTTTGTCTTGACTATAACCATTTTCAAACACTGCATTTACAAATGGGGTTTACATGGGATACACATACATTACTTGTTTGCAATCTAGCATACATGCTTACATAACATACACTGTTTTAGCATTAGTAGCTTACTAAGTGCTTGCATGATTGATATGCGCGTACATAAATTATACTACGTATATTACTATAAGGGTCTTATAATAAATACTTATATAAGTTTGTTTTATTGTTTCTGCAGCCATGTCTTCTGCATCATCCACTGTTACCTACACTTCTGTCTATACCGGTTCTGAGCCAGGCAGGGTCTTTTGCGGAGCCGATGAGGAGATATCTGATGGAGGCATTCCACGAGTCATTATATACGGATAAGATGGACTCCCTATGCAGCCGGTAGCCCCACCATCACCGGATTACATATCAGGCCCCGAGGAGCCACAGACACCACCAGTACCACAAGATGAGGATGAGCGTGAGCCTATGTTCATACAGCCACAAGATCCTGACTACGTGCCAGAGCCTATATACCCTGAGCATATACCATTGGAGGACGAGCATGTGTTTCCGGTGGAGGAGCAACCATTACCTCCTGTTGATTCACCTACTGCTGAGTCACCAGGGTATGTTACTGAGTCAGATCCCGAGGAGGATTAAGAGGAGTATAAGGATGATGACATAGAGGATGGTCCGATTGACTATCCCATGGACGGGGGAGATGATGGAGATGAGGATGACGGCAATTCATCTGGGGATGACGCCGATGATGAGGATGAGGAGGAGGAGGAGGAGGAGGAGGAGCACTTAGCTCCAGCCGACTCTGCTGTAGTTGTACCTACTGTTGAGCCTGTTTCCCCACCTGAGGGAACAGAGCTTGTTATACCACCACCCTCCACTGACATGTCTACCACTAGAGTTAGGATCACTGTCCGGCTTTAGGCTTCTATATCCCTTCCATTAGAGGCAGAGGTTGAGAGACTTCTAGCCATGACTACTCCATCACCATCACCGCCTATCTCACTATCACCACCCTCTGCGGGAGAGCGCCTTGCTAGGTGCACGGCCCCACCTGCACATTCATCACCACCACCTGTGCCATCACCATTACTACCATCATCTGGGTGTCCAACCCAAATCCAGACACTCAGGTTAGCCTCCACTCATGCTCTTATCGATGCAGTTACTGCCACATTACCATCACCTCCACTACCACCACTACTACCATCTCTATACATACCACCACCTATTGACTGTAGGGATGATCTTCCTGAGTCCGAGCTGCCACCTCACAAGAGGTTGTGTTTGTCTACTCTAGGCCCTAGGTATAAGATCGAGGAGAGTTCTACTGCTAGACTTATAGGAGGTCAAGGGATAAATTATGGGTTTGTCAGCGCTGTGGATGCTAAAGCGAGACGACATGGGATTAGTGAGGTTGGATATGGTATTAGGGATACTTGGGTAGATCCGGAAGAGGCAGTTCCTAATATAGCACCTATGACCTTGGGAGAGGTCAATACTAGGGTTACAGAGCTTGCTGAGCTCCATGAGCATGATACACAAGACTTATATGCTCTACTAAAGGATGCTCAGGAGGGTAGGACTCGCATATCACAACGAGTCACCATAGACTCACAGCGAGTGGACTTGCTTATAGAGGACAAGATAGCTCATCAGGAGACCATGCAGATCGTGAAGGAGGAGGCTTATGCTTCCCGAGAGGCTTGGGCTCATGCGATAGGATTGAGTCAGGCGGTCTATTCTGAGCTTCAAACCTACCATGAGCAGGTATATGCGCACGAGTCTCAGCTCCATGCACATCAGACACAACTACAGTTGTAGGGTACTTTGATTCAGACCCATCATCAAGTACATGAGACTCGCTTCCAGATGCAGTAGGCCAAGATGGCAGCGCTTCAAGAGACTGACCGTAGGCGTCAGGAGCAGATGGCAAAGACTCTCTGAGTAATGAGAGATATGAGGCAAGAGATGAGTGACATGCAGGCTGAGTTGTTAGCACATCGAGAGCAGCAGACGAGAGCTAGACAGCCAGGATCAGATGCTAGAGCTCCAGACCATCAGGAGACTTCTAGGGATGCTAATAGTCACATCTAATGGTTATGTCATTTTATTTTGCTAGGTTGTTGTCCAGGCATGTTAAGTATTAGGGGTTCTCCCCGCTAGCATAGCCTTAGATTTTTTGTATTGTATTTTGCATACCAAAAACTATTTCATGTAAAATTTTCCAAGTTACGAATGATATAGATGTGTGATGTTGTACTATATATCTCTCTTGTGTTGTTATCTCATAGGTAAATTATTGTATATCTTGTCATGATTATGACCTCACATTTTGTCTCTTGTGATTTAGACGAATCATGACACCTACGACAAGACGAGGACCGAATACCACTCCTAACAACACCAACCCAAACAATATGACTCCAGAATCTGTCCAAGCTATGATTGATCAAGCCCTTCTGTAAAACTCCACTAATGGAGATGGAAGCCACAGTTCACACGGGGATAACCGAAGGAATGTGCAAACTGCGCGCCCTTGTTTCTACGCTGACTTCATGAAGTGTCAACCTTTGAGCTTTAAAGGAAATGAAGGCATTGTCAGTTTAACCCGGTAGATCAAGAAGATGGAATCAGTTTTAAATATCAGTGGTTGTGCAATTGAAAACCAGGTTAAGTTTGCCACCTGCACTCTGTTAGGGGCTGCTTTGACTTGGTGGAATGGTCAGATAAGATCCTTAGGTCCTGATGCATACTCAATGACTTGGGAAGTGCTCAAGAAGAAAATGACGGACAAGTATTGTCCGCAGGGTGAAATCAAGAAACTAGAAATCGAGTTGTGGAACCTAAAGGTCAAAGGGAATGATGTTCCAACATACACTGAACGTTTCTAAGAGCTAACCCTGATATGTACCAAGTTTGTTGCTAATGAAACTGAGAAGATTGACAAGTACATCAGTGGACTCCCTGATAACATTTATGGAAGTGTCAAGTCCTCTAGACCCAAGACGTTGGATGAGACTATTGAGTTGGCCAACGACTTTATGGATCAGAAACTCCGCACCTATGCGGAAAGGCAGACTGACAACAAAAGGAAGGCTGATGATTCATCCAGAAACAACCATGGTCACCAACAACAACCCTTCAAGAGGCAAAATGTCACCAAGGCCTACAATATGGGGACAGGTGAAAAGAAGTCGTATGGGGGATCTTTGCCCAAGTGCACCAAGTGCCATTTTTACTACAATGGCCCGTGTACTCAGAAGTGCCACAAGTGTAATAAGGTAGGGCAATTTGCCCGCGACTGCAGGGGTTCAGGCAACACAAATGTTACTAATACTCAGAGGGGCAATGGGGCAAATCCCAAATGGAACGGTTGTTTTGAATGTGGAACTCCAAGACACTTCAAAAAGGATTGTCCCAAGTTGAAGAATAAGGATGGGGGAAATGGGAGTGCACAAGGCTGGGTGTATGCAGTTGGGAATGCGGAAAAGAAAGGAAATGCATCGAGGGACCCGGACTCCAATGTCGTCACGGGTACGTTCCTCTTAAACAACCGCTATGCATTTATCTTATTTGACACTGGTGTCGATAGAAGCTTTATATCTTCTGCGTTTAGTTCCCTGATTGACATCGCCCAAACTCCATTAGAAAATAGTTATGATGTGGAATTAGCTGACGGGAAAATAGTCGGGGTAGACACTATTATGCGGGGTTGCACTTTAAATTTCTTAAACCATCCGTTCAACATAGATCTAATGCCCGTAGAACTGGGTAGTTTCGACGTTATTATCGGCATGGATTGGTTAAGAAGGTGTCACGCCGTGATCGTGTGTGATGAGAAACTTGTTCGAATTCCCTATGGGAATGAAACCCTGATTTTTCATGGTAACGAAAGTAACGACGGGAGAGAATCTCGGTTGGCCATTATCTCATGTTCAAAGGCTCAAGAGTACATGGCAAAAGGATGTCAGATCTTTTTGGCACAGATATCCGCCAAGAAAGAGGAGGACAAGTCAGAAGGAAAGCAACTTAAGGATGTACCAATCGTCCGAGATTTTCCTGAAGTGTTTCCCGAGGACTTGCCGGGTCTTCCTCCGGCTCGACCAGTGGAATTCCAGATCGACTTAATTCCAGGAGCCGCGCCCGTAGCTCGAGCACCGTATCGATTGGCACCGTCCGAAATGAAGGAATTGTCGGAACAACTGCAAGAGCTTTCCGACAAAGGCTTCATAAGACCCAGTTCCTCACCTTGGGGAGCCCCGGTCTTGTTTGTCAAAAAGAAGGATGGGTCATTCAGGATGTGCATCGATTACAGGGAATTAAATAAGCTGACAGTGAAGAATCGTTACCCACTCCCGAGGATCGATGATTTATTTGATCAACTCTAGGGTTCCAGTATTTATTCGAAGATAGATTTGAGATCGGGTTATCACCAGCTTAGAGTACGAGAGCAAGACATTCCAAGGACGGCATTCCGAACTCGGTATGGTCATTACGAGTTTCAGGTTATGCCATTCGGGCTAACAAACGCACCTGCGGTATTCATGGACCTCATGAACCGAGTGTGCAAGCCCTACTTGGATAAGTTCGTAATTGTCTTCATCGACGACATACTTATCTATTCAAAGGACAAGAAAGAGCACGAAGAACATCTTAAGGCAATTTTGGAATTGCTTAAGAAGGAGAAGTTGTATGCCAAATTTTCAAAATGTGAATTTTAGATTCCGAAGGTACAATTTCTCGGTCACGTCATTGATAGCAGAGGTAAGATCCGCCAATTTTTAGGTCTTGCTGGTTACTATCGAAGGTTTATTGAAGGATTTTCGAAGATTGCTAAATCAATGACTAAGCTCACTCAGAAAGGAGTCAAGTTCGATTGGGGTGAAAAAGAAGAGAACGCTTTTCAGTTGATAAAGCAAAAGTTGTGTAGTGCATCGATTCTGGCTTTACCTGAAGGAAGTGGAGACTTTATGGTCAATTGTGATGCGTCACACAAGGGTATAGGTGTTGTATTGATGCAGAGAGAGAATGTGATTGCCTATGCTTCTCGACAACTGAAAATTCACGAGAAGAACTACACCACTCATGATTTAGAACTTGGATCGGTGATGTTTGCTCTAAAGATATGGAGGCATTATCTATATGGAACCAAATGCACCGTATTCACCGACCATAAAAGCCTACAACACATTCTTAACCAAAAAGAGCTTAACATGAGGCAACGCCGTTGGCTTGAATTGCTAAGTGATTACGATTGTGACATTCGTTACCACCCGGGGAAGGCAAACGTATTAGCCGACGCATTGAGCCGTAAGGAACAAATTGAACCATTGTGGGTTCAAGCCTTAGTTATGACTATTGGCTTGGATCTTCCCAAACAAATACTAGAAGCTCAGATCGAAGCCCTGAAACTAAAGAATCTTGAGAATGAAGACGTAGGTGGTATGATCAGAAAGGATATACCCAAGGAAAAATTAGAACCACACGCTGATGGAACTTTATGTTTAAACGGCAGGAGTTGGTTACCTTGCTATGGCGACTTAAGATCCGTGATTATATGCGAATCCCACTAGTCGAAGTATTCTATCCATCCCGTATCTGAAAAGATGTACCAAGACATAAAAAAGCTATATTGGTGGCCTAATATGAAAGCTGACATCGCCACATATGTTAGCAAGTGCTTGACATGTGCGAAGGTCAAAGCCGAACATCAAAGGCCATCGGGACTGTTAGTACAACCAGCAACACCCGAGTGGAAGTGGGATAATATCACGATGTATTTTATCACCAAGCTTCCTAAGTCGTCACAAGGTTTAAACACCATCTGGGTGATTGTGGATCGACTCTCAAAGTCTGCTCACTTTTTGCCAATAAGGGAAAATGATCCATTGGACAAGTTGGAAAGGTTCTACCTGAATAGGATAGTAGCAAGACACAGAATACCTATTTCAATCATCTGTGATCGTGATGGGAGGTTCACATCAAACTTCTGGAAATCATTTCAGAAAGCTTTGGGTACAGAACTGAGTATGAGCACCGTGTATCATCCGGAGACTGACGGACAGAGCGAGAAGACTATTCAAACTCTTGAGGACATACTACGTGCTTGCGTGATCGATTTTAGAAAGGACTGGGTTAAGCATTTGCCATTAGCCGAATTTTCGTATAACAACAGTTATCACGCTAGCATAAAGGCTTCACCTTTTGAGGCACTTTATGGCCAGAAATTTTGATCACCTATATGCTGGGCCGAAGTTGGAGAAGCTCAACTGACTGGTCCAGAAACGATTCAAGAAACAACAAAGAAGATCGTCCTGATCAAGTAGAGAATTCAAGCTGCTCAGGATTGAAAAAAGAGCTACGCTGATTTGAAGCGAAATCCGATGGAGTTTGAAGTTAGAGATAGGGTTATGCTCAAGGTCTCACCTTAGAAAGGGGTTGTATGATTCGGTAAGCGGGGCAAGTTAAACCCGAGATATGTCAGACCTTTCAAGGTGTTAACCAAAGTTAGGAAAGTTGCCTACATGCTAGAACTTCCTCAAGAGTTGATCAGAGTTCACCATACTTTACATGTGTCTAATCTGAAGAAATGTTACGCTGACGAATCATTAGTCATGTCGTTCGAAGGAATTGTTGACGATAAGCTCCAGTTTGTGGAATAGCCCGTTGAAATCATGGAACGGCGGATCAAACGATTAAAGGGAAGCCGGATACCATTGGTTAAGGTTCGCTGGAACTTTAGGAGAGGTCCTGAGTTCACCTGGGAATGTGAAGATTCGTTCAAACAAAAATACCCACAGCTTTTCACGAACCAAGCTTCGTCATCCACTACAAGGTCTTAAGCTTTGAGGACAAAGCTCTTTTAACGGGTGGAGACTGTAACATTTCTCAATTTCAGGTCATTTTATGACTCTTATTATTCGTCACTATTTATTTTAGTCCAATACGCGTTTACTTTTAATTTAACTTTTAAGCTAATTCACGTAGACTAGAAATAATCATACAATGTAAACGGTCACCAAATAAATAATGGTTTACATCAATCAAGTGTTATATAATTATTAAGAAGTTAATTAATGACTTTGTGTATTTTAAATTTTATTGGACACGTAAAAGGTTTACGTTTCCCAATAAAATACATTTAGACACACCCCAGAAATACCTAGACTCAAACCAATACCCATTTTTAAACTTTAAACACAAAATTTAATTAAATGTTGTGTTAATGACCCACTAGGGCCGAATGTAGGGACAAAAGCAACTAGAAATCCTTAAAAATCTTACACAAAGTACTTGTACATCAAAGTTTAATTAAGAATTGTACTTAATGTCCCTAACTAGTCTACTACACAATGGATAATGGCAAAATGTGCTCTCTTTCTCTCTTGGATACCCGCGGCAACACAACAACATATATACATCATAAGATTTTCTAATCTTAGGTAAATTTTGTACCCAAATATGGTAATTAAGAGGTGTACTTAGGTGATTTAGCAAAATACAATGTGAGGCTAACTAAAACCACAAAACCTCTAAGATTAGGGCACGATTTGGTTTGATTGGGACTAGGTAAACCAACTAGCTCATGAGCCTATAAATGCCCATCTACACTTAACATATGACACTTCTTGAAACTCTTAAACACATTAAACACACTCTCTCAAGCAAACCATCCTTGTCTCACTTATTTCGGGTCACAACCCGCAAACAAACCCCTACATAATTCATTCGAACCTTCAATAATACTAGGATCTTCATAACAAGGACGTAAGAGGAATACTCGAGCCAAGGTCGGGTAAATTGTATGAGTTTTGAAGCTTAGGGTTGGTTATTCGATAGTGTACATGTTTGGGTTAGCATTCTTTACGTCCAAACTCGTCAACCAAGTCACTAGGACCCTTTGTAAGTCATGTCAAACTTGTACATTTCTTATTATACTTATTTCCTTTATATCTAGTCGTATAGGCCACGTAATAGGTGACTAACGAGTTTACATGGGTGTGAACACGCATGGTTCAACCCATGCATGGCACACGTACACATATATACATATAATCTATCTTGTGTGGTGTTAAGAAACATGTACAACATGATTAAATGGCGAGCAAAGGCTTAAACGTGTTTGTCTATATGCAAATGTGAACACCAACGTGAACAACAAACTCTTACACTCGAAATACATGAAACTATACGTAAAATTTTAAAGTAAACGCGATATTGTGGCTTGGGAAAGTGCATACGACATTACCAGACGTTTGCATGTGACGAACAAAACCATTTCGAGTGCTAAATGAGCTTACAATGATTTTTAGTAGCACAACGAAACCTAAGAAACCCTAAAGAGCTTAACGGGCCACTAAATGGTCTCGTTAAATCCACACAATCATATTTGGGCCCAACGGGCCCAACAGCTTGTTAGTTAGGGCCCACAACTTAATATTAAGCTCACTTGAACTTATTGATGGATTAAAAGGGTTTATGGAACCTAGTTGTACAAATGAACACCCTTAGAAACCATACCGGGCCTTAATGGACTTGGTGGTCATTAGCGAAGCCCAATATGGGCCCAGCAAGCCTAATAAGCTCAAAACAGCTTAATTGAGAGCTTATACAAAAATATGGACTTATAATGACCTTAGAAATGCTAATGGACCAAAATGGGGCAAGCTTGAACACGTACAACCTTAAACGAGCTCTTAACAGGCCTAAAAGCCCATTAACGAGCTTATTGACTTATAAATAAGCCAACCGATAAAAACAGACTCACGAGTGCTTATTTAGACTAGAAAACATGTTGGATCACATTATAAAGCTCTAGTAAACATTTTGAAAACTTTTGGATTAGGGTTGTTGGGCTAACAAGCCTAATGAGCTCGAATAAGCTCACCCGAGCTTATTTTTCAGCTTAACACTTTTAAATAAGTTTAAATAAACTTAATGAGGGCTTATGTGCCTTTGAAAACTCATTTGGACCTTTAGATTGCTTATTGGACCTTAACGGGTCCAATAAGGCCCAATAAGCCAAAATAAGCTCATCCGAGCTTATTTATAAGCCGACCTAGTTTATATGGTTTATTGGAGTCTATTAAAATCAAATGCCACTTGCTAGGACTTATTTGGACTTAAAATGCAATTTTTATAAGTTAGGGGACTAAAAGTGTAAATTTGTAAACTTGAGGGTTAAAACTGCCAAAACTGATTTTATAAAGTGTAGGGACTGTTTTGGTCACTTCTGAAACTTAAAGACTGTTTTGAAAGTATAAGGACCTAAAGAGAAGTCCTTGTAAGATTGAAGGACTAAAAGTGTAATTATGAAAACTTAAGGGTTTAAAAATTGTAATTATCCTATTTCATAAACATAGGGGCTGTTTTGTAAATATAGGAAACCTAAGGGTATTTTATGAATAAAGGTGATTTTTATAAACACTTAAACGACTCGGACAAGTTAAAATATATATCGGATATTATACAAATGAAAGCACGACTTAATAAATATGAATATTTATTAATAACGTTTATACATATATATTTGAACGTGTGTAATCGTATACTTTCCCAAGAGCCATCAACTCAAGACAAATACAATAAACATGTGTACTACCACACAAGTGATAACAATATATATATAACTAGCAAATTATTGTAGTTTATATAAGAGTCGTTAGCCTAAACTGTAGACTAAGACTGCCCGTATTTACTTAGGTAATTGAAGGTGTGATTCATTTACATTCTTGGGTATAATTATCATTTTCAGAGGACTATTCACTAAGGTGAGTTCATAGCCCCATGTTTTATAATTATTTAAATGATTACACCTTTGGAGTGAGAACATGCTTTGTTTTACAAATTGGAAGCAAGTGTACATTTTATACTATGATTACTTGTTTGCCTAAGTAGCAATAACCCACTGAGCCCTTTATCATGAACTGTCAATTACTAGATTGTGAGCGCGAATGTTATAAATAGATCTATTTGGGATTGACATCCCCGTTTGGGTGAGTAGCGCTCACTGTGTCGGTTTGCCGGACAACAAACGTATACCATGTCGGATTTGGGTTGTTGCGGGTTAGAACATCATTCACAAGCATTATTTTCAATTTATTGCATTCATACATGTCGAGCTTCAGTGTCATGAACTTAGGAAAACGTAATTACTTTTTATGATGTTTGCATCTGTTGCTTAATCATACACTTGGAAATCTTGCGGTTCTACTATTGATTTACATTAACCTATGAATTCATCAACTTTATGTTGACATTTTAAGCATGTTTTCTCAAGTCAATAAGGCACGAGGTGCTCAGATACATTGGGGGTCACTTTTTGAAAAGAGTCGGTACTAAAGATTTGGGCGTATTACATTTTGGGAACATTTGTTATAAACTGAAATATTTACTTATATTGTCAAACAATTTAAAGCCATGAGTTTATGTAATGAACAAGTATTTTGTTAATCCAATGTATCCTTTTTAAAACGACACGTTTAGTGGTCGTTCTCATATCTTGTGCTATTGGTCTATGAAGTAACGCCCTTGGATATTTAATATTCCGCTGCTACCCAGATTTGGAGGTGTTACAGATTGGTATCAGAGCCAAGGTTATAGAGAACCCGGTCAAAAGTTTTTTCTGGACTATAACCATTTTCAAACACTGCATTTACAAATGAGGTTTACACGGGATACACATACATTACTTGTTTGCAATCTAGCATACATGCTTACATGACATACACTATTTTAGCATTAGTAGTTTGCTAAGTGCTTGCATGATTGATATACGCGTATATAAATTATACTACGTATATTACTATAAGAGTCTTATAATTAATACTTATATAAGTTATTTTTGCTTTTTGCAGTAGTCATGTCTTCTGCATCATCTGCGGTTACCTACATTTCTGTCTACACCGATTCCGAGCCAGACAGAGTCTTTTGGGGAGCCGATGAGGAGATATCTGATGGAGGCATTCCGCGAGTCATCGTATACAAATACGATGGACTCCCTATGCAGCCGGTAGCCCCACCATCACCGGATTACATACCAGGCCCCGAGGAGCCACAGACGCCACCAGTACCATAGGATGAGGATGAGCATGAGCCTATGTTCATACAGGCACATGATCCTAACTATGTGCCAGAGCCTATGTACCCTGAGTATATACCATTGGAGGATGAGCATGTGTTCCCGGCTGAGGATCAGCCATTACCTCCTGTTGATTCACCCACTGCTGAGTCACCAGGGTATGTTGTTGAGTCAGATCCCGAGGAGGATCCGGAGGAGTATAAGGATGATGAGACAGAGGATGGTCCGGTTGACTATCCCATGGATGGGAGAGATGATGGAGATGATGATGACGGCGATTCATCTGGGATGATGCCGATGATAAGGACGAGGACGAGGAGGAGGAGGAGGAGGAGGAGCACTTAGCTCCGACCGACTCTGCTGTTGTTGTACCTACTGTTGAGCCTATTTCCCCACCTGAGGGAACAGAGCCTGTTATACCACCACCCTCCACTGACATGTCTACCACTGGAGCTAGGATCACTGTCCGGCTTCAGGCTTCTACATCCCTTCCACCAGAGGCAGAGGTTGAGAGACTTCTAGCCATGACTACTCCATCACCATCACCACCTATCTCACTATCACCACCCTCTGCAGGAGAGCGTCTTTCTAGGTGCATGGCCCCACCTGCACATTCATCACCACCACCTGTGCCATCATTATTACTACCATCATCTGGGTGTCCAACCTAAATCCAGACACTCAGGATAGCCTCCACTCAGGCCCTTATCGATGCAGTTACTGCCGCATTACCATCACCTCTACTACCACCACTACCACCATCTCTATACATACCACCACCTGTTGACCATAGGGATGATGTTCCTGAGTCCGAGCTGCCACCTCGTAAGAGGTTGTGTTTGTCTACTATAGGCCTCAGGTATGAGATTGGGGAGAGTTCTACTGCTAGACCTATCTGAGGTCGAGGGATAGATTATGGGTTTGTCAACGCTGTGGATGCTGAAGCCAGACTATAGCAGATTAGTGAGGTTGGGTATGGTATTAGGGATACTTGGGTAGATCCGGCAGAGACAGTTCCTGAGATAGCACCTATGACCTTGGGAGAGGTCAATACTAGGGTTATAGAGCTTGCTGAGCTTCATGAGCATGATACACAAGACTTATATGCTCTACTAGAGGATTCTCAGGAGGGTAGGACTCGCATATCACAGCGAGTCTCCATAGACTCACAGCGAGTTGACTTGCTTATGGATATCAGGAGACCATACAGATTGTTGAGGAGGAGGCCTATACTTCCCGAGAGGCTTGGGCTCATGCGATAGGATTGAGCCAGGCGGTTCATTTTGAGCTCCAGACCCACCGTGAGCAGGTATATACACACGAGTCTCAGGTCCATGCACATCAGATACAACTACAGTTGCAGGGTACTCTTATTCAGACCTAGCATCAGGTACACGAGACTCGCTTTAAGATGCAGCAAGCCGAGATGGCAACGCTTTTCGAGAGACTGACCGTAGGCGTCAGGAGCAGATAGCAGAGACTCTCTGAGTGATGAGAGATATGAGGCGAGAGATGAGTGACATGCAGGCCGAGTTGTTAGCAC
>BQNB010102906.1:0-24143 GCA_026074375.1 Tanacetum coccineum | reverse complement strand
TATAATATCTACTTGAAACATTTTTGGATATTGTGTTCATTATAATATCTACTTGAAACATTTTGAGATATCGTGTTCATCAAAATATATACTTGAAACATTTTGGGATTTTATATATAGTTTTGGGATTTACATTCATACTTACAAAAACCTATGAACTCACCAACTTTAATGTTGACACTTTTAAGCATATTTTTCTCAGGTGAAATAGATGTATGACATACTTGATGTGCATTGGAGTCCAAATTTACAAGATTTCTTTTCAAACGACTCAGTTAGAGGTCGTTCTCTCCTGACTTGTGCAATGGGATCATGAAGTAACGCTCCCGGAAATACATTCCGCTGCGACCCAATTTTGGGGGTGTTACACCTGGGGTTGAAAACTTTTTTCTCATTTTCGGATGAAAACGAGAGTAAAATTTCGGACTCGGGAACTTCTTTGTGGAAGGGAAGTTCATAAAAAGGAGGATTAAAATCCTCAAGAATTAAAGAAGCATTAGTGGTCTTCTTTATATTCTTTGCACAGTTGGTGACTTCAAAATGGTTCTCATGAATGAGTATACCTTGATTAAATACTTTGTCCTCATTATTGGTTAAAGGCAAAGCATCAACCTCGAAAAAATCCTCATAGAGAACCGAGTCACACTTGGGGGAAGGAAGGAAATCACTTGATCTAGGGGGATCAAGTTCATTAATCAAGAGTTTAGACTTTTTGATTTTATCTTCCTTGGAGTCAAATGGATCATCAAAAACATCATCATTATCGGACTCAAGTTCAACAAGATCATCATCGACATCATCATATAATGGTGGAGATGAATAATCAAGAGTATGTTCATCGGTGAACATCTTGGGAATGGTATTAACAAGATCGTTATTAGGATCTGCAAGATTACCCTCATCGACTGAATCCTCGAGAATAGAATCCATTTCCTTTGTAGGATCATAGTTAAGCAAATATTCTATTTCTCTAAGATCGGATTCGATATCAAAAGGAAGATCATCATTTCCTGGTGGAAATGAATCATTTCTGAGATAAGCTTCGAATTCTTCCCAAATTAAATCACTTTCTTCGAAAGAAGTAATTGTGGGGGAAGAAGAAGACTTACATCGGTATGGAAAGAAAAAGTAGGATTGCCACTTTGATGATTTGTTATCTTTTCATTTGCAAACTAGTCCTCAAGATAATCTTCATGAGAGATATTGTAGATGTCAATCATGTTGATTGATTCATTTTTAGGCTTGTTAGAATAGCTTGAAGTATCATGTCTCATATTCAAGATTAATTTTCTGTCACTGTCACGGAGAATCATTTCTTCTCCGTGAACGTCAATCAAAGAACGAGCGGTCCGTAAGAAAGGTCTTCCCAAGATGAGTGGGACTCAAGGATCGCTTTCATAATCAACGATGACAAAATCAGCGGGGAATGTGAACTTTCCAACCAGAACAAAGACATCTCTTGCAAGTCCAGCCGGTGTATAAATTGTTCGGTTAGCTAGTTCAAGGGTCATGCGAGTGGAAATAAGCTCGGGTAAACCTAAATTTTTCCAAACCGAGAGTGGCATCAAGTTGATGCTAGCACCTAGATCGGCTAGGGCCTTGCACTTGAGTTCACTAAAACCACACGAAATAAGAAATTTCCTAGGGTCTCTTTAGTTTTGAATAGTGTAGTGTCTTTTATCATTTGCAAGATTGTCTTTCTTTTAAGTCACGGAGAATCATTTTTTCCCATGAACGTCAAGCAAAGCCTACGAGCGGGTCCGTAAGAATGTTTCCCAAAATAAGGGACACGCGAATCGCTCTCATAATCAACAATGACAAAATTAGCGGGGAATGTGAACTTTCCAACCGGAAAAAAAGACATCTCTTGCAATTCCTTTCGGAGTGCAAATATCCGTTTAGCTAGTTCAAAGAGTCATGTGGGTGGAAATAAGATTGGTTGTTAATCCTACTCCTTTCCACACAGAGGTGGCATCAAGTCTGATGTGCACCTAGTCGGCTAGGCTTTGCACTTGAGTCATTAAAATTTCACGGAATGAGAAGTTTCCTAGGGTCACCCTTGCTTTTTCGGGAAGCTTCTTTATGATAACCGCCTGAAGCAATTTTCTCATCTAAGGGTGTATTTGGCCAATTTACTAAGCTTATCCTTATTGGAAATGAGACTCTTAAGCATCTTTTGATATTTTGGGATAAGAATTAATGCATCGGCAAGAGTGATATTGATGTGAAGTTGTTTAAACATTTGCCAAAATTTATGAATTTGAACATCATCCTTTTCTTTTTGTTTCTCTTGGTTCATTCTAGACGGATATTAAGGGGGTAAAGGGATATTCGGGTGGACGAGGATCCTCTTGATGTATCACAAAAATTTTTTGTTTAGCTTTTTGGACTAGAGGAGGTTCGGTACCTTAATGGTATACTCACCATGTTCCGGGTCCGTGAAAGTCTCCTTTACGCGTTCATCCTCCTTCGGATTTATGAATGGAGGAGGCATAGGAACGGAAGGTTCATCAAGAACAAGACCACTTCGAGTGGTAATGGCTTTCAATTCTCCTCTCGGGTTAGCAACGGTGTTGCTCGGGAGAGATCTCGTACCCGATGAAGAAGCGGTATTCATTTTGATAAAGTTACCTAGCATACTTTCAAGCCTTTGATTCAAAGTAGCCAAGTTGTTCATTTGAGTTTGCATTGAATTGCGCGATCTTGTTTTCTTTAATACCTGATGTAATATGTTTATTTCTTGACGGTTAAAGCAACCGGAGGTGGGTATTAGGGTTTGATAATTTTGAACCTGATTTCTGTTTATGATTTAGCACTGGAAATAACTGTTTTCTACCCTGATTGTTAATTGGTTGTTTCCTTGATTACGGTTTAGATAAGGTGAACCCGGGAGGTTTTGATTTTGATTGCTTCGGTTTGATTTTGTTACATTTTAATCCCTGTGGTAGGTTCCAGATAATTGTCTGAACGTTTGCTAAGCGCATTGCTGGTTACCTTGAGGTTTGGTAGGAGGAATTACCACCTAGATTGTAGGATCCAGGCATATACATTCTGATTTTGGCCAAACGGTGGATGACAATCATTTGTAAGGAATGAGGACCAACACAAGTCTCGAAACTCGGTGTTACGCGTATAACTTGTTGATTTGTTTGAACATTCTTGTTATAGTTCCTTAATCAAAATTTTTTTTTTGTCTTCCATGTTTTGAAGCGTAAGGGATGATATTTCTGGATTAGAAGAAGTGATAGGAACTCGATGACCCTCATTCCGTTTGAGCCGGAAGTACACACAATCATTGTGATGGGCGGTCATATTCTCGATGAGATCATAGCACTCTTCGGGGAGCGCCATTTCATAAAGGTCCGCCTAGCAGATGCATTGATGGTTATCACGATGCCTTTAATGCTAACCGTTTTTTAGAAGGTATCTATTTTGAGTCCGCGGTAACTGTTGGGGTTTAGGACATCGATCAATTGGAAAGTTTATAACGTTCACAGTAATTCGAATATCTCGACTCTTCGGGTCTTTGACGGAAATTCGATAATATCTTTCTCAACTTTAGTCACCATTAGAGGGTGGGAGTATTTTCCGGAGAAATATTTCCATTTGGTCAAAAGAGTTGATAGAATTCATTGCAAATGATCAAACCATTCGGCGGCACGATCTTGCAAGGAGTAAGGGAAGAGATGTAGACGAAGGGCGTCATCGGAGACCCCATTCACTTTCATGCTTTG
Organism: Tanacetum coccineum; assembly: GCA_026074375.1. NCBI lineage: Eukaryota > Viridiplantae > Streptophyta > Magnoliopsida > Asterales > Asteraceae > Tanacetum > Tanacetum coccineum. The sequence continues at coordinate 20,409 of BQNB010102906.1, read as the reverse complement.
GGTGACATGCAAAAATTTGTCGAGATGCTTGTTGGCATCATCACCCGGTCCGCGAAATGGACACGAATTTTGAACTTGTTGAATCATGTCATTCTTAAGTCTAAAAGTCGTTGCTTGAATTACATCGGAGCAATTGGTCCACCTCGACATCTAATAGACGGTTATGAATCGATTCACGTTCGGCACATACTCCTCATGTGCGGTGGTCGGGAAACTAGTAAAACCACCTCCTCCGGCGGTAGGTGGTCTGGCACCACTGGCTCCCATTAGGGCCATATGTTAACTACGGGAGGATTATCAATAGGTTCTTCAAGATTAAAAGGTTCAACAACTACCGGTGGGGCTTGTTGTTGAGGACGGTTTTGATTACGAGATTGAGAACGAGTGCGCATGCACTTAAAATATAAAAAGAAAATTTACACTAATTTTTTTGGTTTTTCAACAATTTTTCACAATCTATTTTAATAACGGACAACGAGATAAGACACTTAAACCTAATAATCAACAAGCTTCTCGGTAGCTCTTTAAAAGAATTAACTTTTAAAGGTGAGCCGTACGTCGCTAGTGACACAAAAGGTAAGTTTTAAATCTTTGGTTCGGGAACTTATTAATGGATAATACTTCAGTTGAAAGTATTATATGTTGGTGTTCTTTTACCAACTTGATGATTTTTATTGATAATTAAGGACAAATTTTTTATTTTTTTTTCTTTTTGATTTTTCTTGATTTTTTTTTGGTTTATATATATATAAATATACTAATAAAAGGAAATGAAAAATATTTTTGTATTTTTGTATTTTTATAAAGAAAATAACTTCACAAGGAAGGATCTTCAAAGCACTAATTGTCAAACTTCGAAACGACAAACGCTTTTACACTCCTCCCCAGCAACGGTGCCAAAAATTAATTGAGTGTAACTAACCTTTAAAATATATAAATAAATATATATAATATACTTATAAATATATAATAAGGATCAAAATCCATAAAATCCATGAAACCGGAAGTAGTATATGATGTTCCCGGATCGTAGTCCCAACGAGGAGTGAATTGGAAAGTCGAGAGTCGGTTTGATATTTGATGTTTGAATAATAAAAAAATTGGACTTGGTTTTTCTAATTAAAAGGCAAAAACAATTAAGGAAAATCTAGGAACGAAAGCTAGAATGATTAAAACCTAAAACGTAGACGGGAAAGTAAAAACGCGAGTTAAAGAAGACTAAATTATCAAAAACTAAACCCTAAATGATTTTTTAAAGTTTTAATAATCCTAAATTACTAAATTAAAAGAAATATTAAAGAAAATCCTAAAACGAAAACGTTTAAAGTTGAAAAACGAAGAAAACGAGAACGGGGATCGAATCCCGTTCTTTAAAAAGTGAAATTTTGCAAAAATAAACCTACGAAAGCAATTCTATTTTTCCTAGATTATTATATGATAAAAGAAAATCTTTAAAAAAAAAGAATTATATTTTTTTGACTTTTTTATAATTTTTTATGAATTAAAAACGATTTTAAACTAAATAAAAGATTAAAAATAGTAAACTTAAATGAAAAATTCTGAAAAAATAAGGAAAAAAGTGGATTGAATGATGTGGTTTCTATGAAAAATAAAAAGTGAAAGAAAAGCTTAATAAATAAGCTAGGAAAAAAAATAAGCCAAACGACGCGTATTAGCTAAAAAAGAAAAAAGGGACTATTAAAGATTTAATTGTGCAAGTGCGTTGGAATTGGATGGAGCCTATTGTAGCAAAGTGGTTAGTGTGTGTTTGTGGTGTGTCGTGTGTGCAAAGGGGGAGGTCCAGGGTTCGAGCCTGGGCCTCTTCTTTTTTGATAAAACTTTTTTTTTAATTTCTTTTTGGCAAAGTTATAAAACAAGACAAAATAAGCAAGATTAAAAAAATGAGTTTTAACAAAAACTTAAAAATAAGCTTAAATAAGCACACTAAAAGCTAGCAGTTTTAACTTTTTACATTAACACCTAAGTTAAGCTAATTGTTGGCTATTTAAACACTAATAAGCTAATGAAAATGAAAAATAAGTTAAAACCAATAAGCCACTAAACCTAATAAGCAAATGCAAATACAAATAAGCCAAAAACCACAGACAGATAGGCCATAAAAAGCACATAAGCTATAAGCACAAAGTTGGCAGACCAAAAATGCCTTTGGGCTCTTTTTTTGGCTTAAAAAATAAGCTGTTTTGTTGGGGAAAGTCTCAAATGCAGGGTTATTTGGCTTAAAGAACAGCTTAATGGCTATCTAAAAAAGCAAATAAAACAAAAATTTGAAAAACAAACAAGCAGTTAAAAAGGGCAGTGAAATAAGTTGTTTGCACCAGGGTATGCTTTTTGGTTTTCTAAGGAAAACAAAGGGGCTTTTGCAGACCCAAAAATAAGCTATGGGGATTCAAAATAAGCACTAACAGCTAATCTCCTATGTCTAATAAGAAAATGCAAACATAAATAAGCAATGAAAAAAAACAAACAGACAAGCAAGGAATGCAAATAAGCTCAAGTGGCTAACTGCCAAAACTAACAGCCTAAGGAACAGAGTTTGAGCTTAATTTTAAGCCTTTTAAGGGATCCTTATGGCTTATTGACCCATATCACTAAAAAGCTTAAGCAATCAGCTATAATAACCAGCAAAGAGAATGAAGTTTGAAACAAAGATAAGCCAAGAAAAATGCTTAAGAAAAAGCTGCTTTTCAAAAATTCAATACTTAGTCATTTTTGACAGATTGTACCCAAATCACAAACTAACTTGCAGACCTATTGAACTTTGGTTCTAACTCATTTTAGCACTTCATTAAACACAAAAACTTTAACACCCCCAAATTTTGGTATCACCGGAATGATAACAATGGGGTGCTACTTCATAGTCCATACACACAAGTCACAGAAAACGACCTCAAAAGAGACGTTTAAATAAATTTCATATTCGTTATATTAAAATCAGAGTTACACAGGATCTCATTTATTAATGCAATAGAAACATTTTTTTTACGTTTGTCAGAAAATGGGATTCAAGTTATTAAGCCCTTCCATAATATTAATCCCGCGCGACTCGAATGCTTCCCTCATGCTTCAGCTAGCAAAATATTAAACCATGAGAAAATCACGCAAAAAAAAAAAAAAAAAAAACCGTCAACAATAATGTTGGTGAATTCATAGGTTTAAAGTAAAAAGCAGTATTGAAATAATTTAAGAAAATATTTCAGAAGAAACTGTTAGCTTGCTACAACATTTAAAAGTGTTATTTCCGAAATCCATCTGAAATCCGAGTAGTAATTCAGTAAATCAAGAAGTATTTAAAAGTGGACCACAAGACTTAGGTAATGGTGGACTAAGTACGTATTCCGAAGTCCAAAACAAATAATAGCAGACTATGTACGTATTCCAGTAGTCCAAAAATAGGTAAGGTAGGCAAGATAAACACATTCATCATGTCCAACACTTTCTATTATTGCACTAAGCTCATGACCCCGAAGCCTTAACTGGATTTTTGCCCCAATCGGAATATAGGATGCTTGCCAACACCCGGACACCTCTCAATGTTAAATGCACTTGATCAAACTAGGGTCCCACAGGAAAGGTGGGTGTGATTGTCAGTCTCCGATAGATCTAATCCACATCACTCGACGCTGTTCTACAATAGCAATTAACGGTTCATGTTAAAATAGAGGAATTCACGGCAATAAGGTAACTTAGCAATAATATTCAGGCAGTAATCTGGATAGCATACACTTTGTAAACACTTTGAAAACACTTAGAAAAACACTTGTGTCCAATAGTAAAACAAGCAATGTAATTCAAAAATTCACGGCTTCAAATATAGGTATTCAACGATCTCAAATCATGTAGTAACAATAATCAAGTTTAGTAAAATAGTTAGGTAACGCTTAGTATAGAAATCAATAAGTTTTTTGTAGTTAAAAACGAACCATGTATTCTCCACCCCTGAAAATGTTTATGAAACAATTAAAAGAGAAAAGATGAGGTTATGAACTCACCTTGATCAACGATCACGATCGAATAAGCTAAATAAATCACAAACGACAGCAAAGAGTAAGTAACGATTCTTGAATCACGACATATAATTACGTCGCTTGATATTACAAAGTACTAATACGAGGCAACGATGCGTACATCATTTACGACGAAATACATATATAGTATATATATATATTATATATACTATATATATAATATATATATATATATATATATATATATATCATTACTATTATATATATATATAATATATATATATTATATAGATTTATAATATATATATATTTATCTATATATATATATATATTTTTATGCATACTTACTTATATGTGATGAGATATCCAACTTTCGCAGGTTCTAAACCCGTATCACTTAGTATATTTTTATATTACTATTTTCCATCCAATCGTATATATTTTCATTCTTAGAATAGACCAAACGGCCTCCAAACCGTAATTACTTACGATAATATATTATTCGATATTATTTTATAAATCGAAATCACCTTCATAGTTCGTTAACGTTTACTAATGTCCTTGTTGACTTTTACGTTTGACTTTTTAATAAAATACATTTATTTTCTAAGTCTGACCCGACCAAAACGACCCACTAAATCACCTTTTCACGACTCGGGTTCTAAAGAAAATTTATGCGAAACGATATTCCGGACAACTTTTTAGTTTTAGCCGAGACCTGAAACTCGACAGAAAATTATCAAAATGCCCTTACGAGAATCTGCTGAAACTATATATATATTTTTATAAAAATATAGAAGTTTGACTTTCGATTTTGACCCGTTATATTACATTTTCACGACTTTGACCAAAAAGAGATTTTATGCAAAACGTCATTCCGAACAACTTTCGTGTTTCGCCGGAAGGCCGAAACGGACTCGAAAGTGCTCAAAACGTCAAATTACGAAACCTGTCAGATTTAATATATATACTAAAAATGACCCATTTTCTACTAAAGTGTATATATCGATCTAGCTCCAGTTTCTTCGTTATTGGGAGTTTAGAATGTCTCATTTTTATATCAAAATACGTCCGTCTACGGAAAGCTTTATTATATTTTTAATCAAAATCCAACTGTTTTTAAAAATCTCGAAACCCCGAAAAAAAAACATAGGTACTGTTTTTTGGTTTCAAAACGACCCCGATACAAAATGCGTAAAATAGTTTTCAGACCAAAAATAAACTAATCAAAAATGCATTCATATACCCTTATTATTTCATTCTAATCCGTACTTGTAATATAATTTCACAATATACTAACGCCGCAACGTTCCAATCGATTTACATCACATATATAAAAAAAATCGAATCAATGAACGAAAACAATCGAAATATAATAAAATGGAAGGCTCACAAATGATATACGGGCAAAGTCGGAAAAAATAAATATGCACCGTCTGTCTTATTGTTCTAGCCGCGGCTCACACCCAAACAACTCAAACCCTTAACTTTTCTTTTTTCTTGCTTTAACACTTGTAAAGGCTTAACCAAGCCTCGTAATCACCTTAGATATGATATTAGTTTACTTGTATACTTGATAAAATAGATTGTGTGAATTATTTGAGTGTGGTGGGTGTATGCCGTAGCTAGGGAGGATGGAACTAGAGAAATGGTGTTGGTTTTTAGTTAAGGAAATATGTTGTGAGAACTAACTAGTCTAACATCTTTATATATTATCAAGAGTGAGTCAAGTGGCTAGAAAAGTCAAGATATAAACCAAGAGGGGGGAGATACGGTTGGGAACAAAGAGAGTGAACTAAGGAAGACTAAAGTTCAATACACTAGTCATCCCATTTTGTTTTAGGCTTATGATATATGTACCCCTAAATCACCATTTGTACCCTTCGGGTTTTTTTCGGTTTTTTTTTTGTATTTTATTTTTTTTGTATTTTTATAATTTTGTATATGTTATAAAACTGTGACACGGAAAAAACGGAACGAAAAATATAAAGTTTAACAGGTCAAAAGTATGAAACTGTCAAGTTCCTCCAGTAATAACATCTGAGACCGTTCCCATCTGAAATGGTCCTTCTTTAATGGACTTCATAATATTCTCTCCATTATCCTTTCCTAGACAGTACAGACGTATACGTTGTTGCCAAGATTCAAAGTCTGTTCTATCAAGCATTGGTGGGCGTGTATCAGAACCGGCACACTGGATGTCTTCTTGCATACTAGACATCTTGTATTATTATGATATGATATGTTTTGATCGATCAATGATTAGTGAGTGTACGTTAAAAGTGGTGAGGTTAACGTATTCGTATTTTGTTTTAGTGATATTAAATCCCGAGTTTGAAATATTTCAAATTTCGAAGACAGAAGCTCAACTCGCCGCCAGAGGCTACCAAACCGCTGCAAAGAAATAAGGCAACTCGCTGGTGGAATTTTAGGGCAACTCGCCGAACACAACTCGCTGCCAAGCAACCCGCCGCGAAGAATATATTTATCAAACCGCCGTTGAGTTTTCAAACCGCCAGAGTTTCCTCAAGATATTTGCTATTAAAATATTCAACCCGCTGATAACCTGTTCAAACCGCTGGTAAGCAACTCGCTGCTTAGTATAAAGCAACTCGCTTCTTGAGCAACTCGCCACCTGTTCAAACCGCTGGTAAGCAAACCGCTGCTTAGTAACAACTCGCCTCTTGAGCAACTCGCCACCTGTTCAAACCGCTGGTAAGCAAACCGCTGCTTAGTAACAACTCGCCTCTTGAGCAACTCGCCACCTAAGCAACCCGCCGTGTGTCAGAGGGTTGGTAACCTACTTAATAAAATAATATTTTTCAGCAAACCGCCGTGAAGAAATTCTGGCAACTCTCCACGAAGAACAACGACTTTTATCACACAAAATCACCTATAAATCACCCTTTTGAACGATTTTGCTTGATTTCTTTTGCACAACACAGTACCACAAGGTAATAGCAACTAGAAACACCCAAACTTTATCATTACAAACAACAAAATTCGGAGAACATAGAAAAACGAGCTAGGTGCCTTAAAAGGTACACTTTTCGATCTAAATCAAGCAAGAAATCGCACATACACACGATCTAATCATCCCATTAGCTCTGATACCAATTGTGGTATATCCTATATCATAACACGGGGTCGATTCTTGGATTTGGCTAGTTTCTAGAGAGAGAAACACATAGAGAGGATTTCTAGAGAGAGAAATGTATGTGTTTAAATGGAAAATGATTATGACTAGCTTACCTCTTTCAAAGTTGGAAGAGGCTTATATAGTACTTACAATATACCGGGCATTAGTACCCGACTTAATACCGAAAATCGTACTATTAACTATGAAACTACGAGCTATAATAAACAGTAAAATACACGGGGTGACCGAGTCTTTTTCTAATATCTAACACTCTGGTTTGATGAAATTTGGGCAGAGTTTTGTTTAGATATTCCACTAATATAACAATAAGCTTCAAAAAGCTATTCCACTGAAACAAGTGTAAACTTATTCCTCTAGAATGTAAACAAGCCTTAAACCACTGAAATGTAAATAACTCTTAAACCACTGGAATGTGAGTCAAAACTCAAACCACTAAAATAACTGATAGTATCTTAAACCACTGAAATAAGTTTAAAAAACCACAAACCGCTAAAATAAGTTAAAAACCACAAACCGCTGGAATAAGTTAAAAAACCACAAACTGCTGGAATGTTACTAGAATCTCAAACCGCTGCCAAGAACAAGCTTAAACCACTATCAAGAAGAACCTTAGAACCAAACCAAAACACTTCTAAATCTCTACTTTCTAATGTGTAGCTTCAAAACCACTTATACATCTATGATATATGACCCTAAATACACCTAAAAGTCCTTACCTTTAACATCAAAATATCAAAATCGTTACTTTTGGTGATTTTCGCCCCTAGAACCTTAAAAAGTACAAATTTGAGCTTCTAAATCTAAACCATACGTACACAAACCCTTAGTATTCACCCCATGGCGACTGATACCAATTGTATAACACAAGAAATCGTCACCACACTATCAATCCTAGTTTGGCCAAAACTTTAGAGAGAGAAACAAAGGTAAGAATGGTTGTTCTAGTAAGAGAAAATAACTTGTTAAAATAAGAACCAACAACCTTTTCCCAAGTGGGGAAAGGTTTATATAGTAAGTTACAAATGTAACACCCCCAACGTTAGGTAGCAGCGGAATGGTAACAATGGGGTGCTACGTCAAAGTACACCAATCAAGATATAGGGGACGACCTTAAATGGACGTTTTAAGATAAGATTTCATTCAATGCCATAGCAAAATATCAGAGTTCATACATTAGGTCCCATATGTTTTAAAAGTCATAAACATTTCCACATGCATTTTTAATTAAACAAAAGCTTCATACTACCAAAAGGTGACTTAAGTTTTTATAGATAAAAGTTGCATCGAATTTAAATAAACACAGAATCCATCTTCATTGATATCCATCACGGCTCCCATCCAAGCTTATACCTTAGGACCTGAAATTAAACATGCTAAAAGTCAACACAAAGGTTGAGTGAATCCATAGGTTTGTCGGTAAAAGAGTGGACCACAAGATTTAAGTAATAGTAGACCATGAATCATATTCAGTAGTCCAAAAACAGGTATTATTGCACTAAGCGCATGACACCGAACCTTAACAAGTAATAAGTAATCGTAATATATGCCCCACGCAGTAAAAATGATGATGCCAAACAACCAACGTATTATTCAAATGTTAAATGCACCATGAGTCAACTTGTGACCTCAAAAAAAGGTGGGGATTGTCAGTCCCGATAGATCTATCCACAACACTCGTGCTTACTAATATAGCAACTCACGGTTCATGATAAAAGGGGACTTAGTGGCAAGGGTACTTAGGCAATAATATGATCACGAAATAGCATACAGTTTTAAAACACTTGTGTCCGTAGTAAAACAAGCATGTAATTCCACCCCGTAGAGTTTGTAAAACAAGTAGATAGAAATGGGGCTATGAACTCACCTCGAGTGAATGGTAATCAACAAGTATTCACAATAGAAAAATGCGTCACGAAGGAATCCGAAGGCAACCTAATCCAATATAGGTCGTATAAGTACTAAACACTTTGATTATTTATAGGTCGTATAGCTCATCATACTATCGTTCGGGCTATCATAATTAAGAGGTCATGTAGTGACGTATGAGGAGCTAGGACACTTTAAATCGTAAATCCAACAACTCGTCGATACGCCACCCCGAAGAGGCCTCATTATGAAACTCCCTAGTAATATAGTACTTTGATTAACTAATACCACATATAATTCTATATAGCTACATCACCATCTAATCGTTTTAGTGAAATCATATTTATAAAGTAAAAACGTTTATAAGTATACTTTAGTAAAACTGGCGTAACTTTCTCGTTTTTTAGTCCGTTTCTTTCGTTTACTTACTCCACATGCCTTCCGTATTAATGACGAGTTATCAAAAATATTACATTTATTCAAAATTTCAGTTTTTTATTCTTGATGAATAAGTGGATTTTTACTGTTCATAACAGTTATAAACTTATTTTTATAGATTTAGTTATCGTAAATCTCGTAAATGTCGTAACTTATTCGTTTTAACTCCGTTTTTAGCGATTCTTTCGAGTACCGATTCACAGCGACAACTTCAGCTAACAGTTCACTCGGACTCCACTGCCCGTTACATAACACATAAAATAGCTCTTCTGTCCCCGTCCGACCCCCATAGATCAGTACACATTGCAATCGCCGAGCACACGTCTATAAGCACACACTATTAAGCTATCATAACTCACGTACTCTGCAGCCTGAAATCGTCGACTCGTTCATGGTTCAGTTCAAGACATTAGATCTATGTTCTACGAGACTATCACTTGCGTCTACTTGTCTGAGAGCATCACATCATCTCTTAAAGATTACTGACTCTCCATCTACTCATTTCACACATCACATCACACTGAGAAAACACACACACGAAGTATCTAGAACAAGCTCACACATCAGCAACTCTAGACTCTCACACACTAGCGTAGGAGTACTTCTTCATCAATCTCTCTCTATCTGCTCTGATCTTACATCACTGTTCCTTAATTAACTTTAATCACTAGTTTATATATTTATGAAATAATTTATATTTTATTATTATATATATATATATTTGATTATACTTTAATATTAATCTAATTTTCAATAAATATTTTTTACTATTTAATTAGATGATATTATAAGTTATATTAATAAGGGTAGATATTGATATATATATATATAATATTATTTATACTATTAAAATTTTATTTATCACTTTATTAAGTATATATTTTATAAAACACAGATATAATAAATCAAACACTCATAGATTATAAGATATATTAAATATAATGTGAATACTTTAGTCAACCTATTACCACACTATAAAAACACCTAACACACAGAACAAACCACATTTTAATCACAACCAAAGAAACAAACCAAGCACATCACCACCCACACTAATCACAATGACCAAAACACACGCAATACAGCACAACACTGACCAAACAAAACACACAACTGCACCACACAAAGACACACATCACAAAAACAAAATCACCTCAAACCACTCATCCCCCAAAACCCCAACCCCCACCCAAACCCCTCCATCACCACACCAACAACCATCACATCCACACCCACACCAAAGCCCCCGAGTACACAAACATAAACCCCCGATAAGATAACCCTCAAAACAATTTTAACAACCCCAATCAAGTGGTTAAATACGAACTCAACGCCCAAGAACACACATCACAAAGCTAAAAGTCAAGCCAATAAAGGTTATAGAAAACCGTAAAAGATCCAAGAAGAGAGAAATTAATCATAAACCCTTGTTTTAGATTTTTAAACCAAGGCTAGCAAGATTAGACACCTTAATTACCCAAAAACCCAAATTTCACTTTCTTTGCTCAACACTAGAAAATACTTTATACTAACCTTCAAACCATACTAGTAGGTCATAGAATGTTGTGTGTAATCTTGTATAAATGGAATAAAAATTTTGTATGGAATGAGTTAGGACCATATTGGTATGAATGCCGGAGCTAAAGGAGAGGAAGGGAGGAAGAGTTTTTTTGTGTATTACGGATAGGAACACCTAGAAAGTGAGAAGAGTGTGTGTGTTAATATCTAGCTAAAACCTTATATATCCTAAAGACTAGTCAAGAACACTTAGAGTAAAACATAAAAGTCTTTAGTCTTTGTCTCCAAAAGAAAGGATCATCCCATGGTTTTAAGGAATTGTGTTTATTGGTTCCCTAAAGAAGATGTTATCCCATGAAATCAAGGTAGATGTTTAGCTAGTTCTTTATTTGCCAAATGAAAATGAAAGTATATATTGATAATGTATAAGTTGTAGTTTTATTAAAACATAATGCATAACTTTGTAAAGTGTATGTATTTTCTATATGTTTCGTGTAAGGTTTCGGACTCAAGTGAGAATGTTGAAAGTTTATAAATACTTTAAGCATAGATATAAACATAGGTATTTGTTGAAGCGTAGAAAAGTTTTGGTGATTCCGGGAATACCTAAACGTAATTTATCGCGAAACGTAACGTTTTACGCAACCAATAAAAATAAAATATAAAAATTTTATTATTACTTTCGTAAAAATAATATAATGCTCGCTTGACCAAACTTTTATTCGTTTGGTGTCCGTTTACGTTGATTGTTAATTTATAGCTTACGCGATTTAACTTAACTAATAAAATTAAAAGTAAACACGTACGAGAAAGAAAAAAATAATTAGTGAAATATATGACATCGTAAATGACCTAAAAATACGGAATGTTACAACAAACCACCCTTTTGGGCTAACTACGGGCCTTTAATGGACTAAAGCTAGTCGACCCGATTCCTATAAACCAAAACGAGTACGAGCTATAACACGATAATTATCTTAGAGTGACCGACATTTTTCTTGTTTCTAACAATCCTTTAGGTTTCATCGAGTGAAAGCTTCGTCAAATATTTTGATTCTTTAATTGTCGTGACCTTTGCTCTCCACTCCGATTGTAAAGCCCTAAGAAATTTCCTTACACAGTTTTTGCTAGAATAACCTTCATCAAGAGCTTTTATACTAATAATGATAGTATTAAACCTAGCAAAAACATTATCAAGATATTCGTCTTCAGGAACGACGAATTTGTTCATAATATTGAACAAGAATATCAATCTTGTTTTCTTTTACTTGATTATTACCTTGGTGAGTTATTAACAAAGTGTTCCAAATTTATTTTACCGTATTACACATGAAAATTCTTTCATATTCTTTACATAGCAAAGCATTATAAATAACCATTTTAGCTTCGTTATTTTAAGCAAGTTATCACTTTGCTTATCATAAGGTACAACTTCATTATTTTTAGTTATAGTATTTAATTCAATAGGTTGAAAATCACCATTGGTAATAACATGCCAAAGATCAAGATCTTTAGATTTCACATAAGTCTCGAATCTATTTAACCAATAAATAAAACTGTCGGTTTCAAAAAGTGGTGATCTTTGCATAGATTGCCCTTCTAGATATTTTTCAAAATCCATAGATCGATCCAAGCTTTAAACTACAATATATTTTAAAAATATTGAGTGACCTTGGCTCTTGATACCAATTGTGGAAACTAGAAGGAAGGGTTGAATAGTTTATCGGTTACACTTACGTTTTAAAATCTTTTTCTTATTAAATCTTAGATTCGAGTTAATGATCAATCAATAGTCAACAATATGAGTATAGTGAAATAACGACTAACTATGATATAAACTAAGTGAATAAATGAAAGTAAAGATGAAAGAAAGAAACGATCGAACCAAAACACCAATATTTATATTAGTTCGGCTATGAAGCACCTCTTCTCCCTACTCTACTCCTCGAGTATCCGACTCAAGAGTTCACTATGTGAACAAGGTCCGTTTATGCGGAGAAAACTATACACAAGTAGCTTATACCAATTTCTGACACAAAGCTAAATGTCGACTTTTAATCTAAGCTAGAACCAATCTAACACACGTACTTCCTCACTAGGAAATACTATCACGATCTCTCAATCACACAATTACACAAGATCTCACAAGATTATACAAGATCACTAACGATAACAGAAGATCACACACGATTTTACACAAATACACAAGACTTGAATGATGAATAAATTACTACAACCACATGACTAAGCCTACACTATAATACTTTATTTCTTGATGAACACAAGTATTCTTCTCTTGCACTTTGGTGAGGAAATTGATTGGCACTTGTAAACAAATTAGAACACGTTATATGATCAAAGGAATGGAAATATATGAACCTGAATTAGACAGGAGGTTTTGAGATTTGCAAAGAAGTGAGAAAACAAAGAAAATAGTAGATTATTTATAGCCAGAGACCAACCTCAGGAGCATCGCCGGTCCATTAGCTAAGCCTACCAATCCCTTAAATATATAGGGGCCGATATCCTATTTTTAGGGCCAGCTAGACTGGACGCTCCGCTTTTTGTCTTTTTGGTGGGGGTTTTTTCTGGGGTAAATTTATCCATTAAGAGGGGGAAATTTGAATTTCAAATTTACTTATATTAATAAAACTTTTCTTTTAATTAGAAAAACTTTTATCTAGTTTTGTTTTATAAAACTTTCGTAACATTTATAAAATGTATGTTTTAGTAAACTAGTTTATTACTTTGATCATATAACAAGTTTATAACTTATTTATTCATACCTTTAGATATATGTCAAAATAGGAACTTACGACTAATAACTTGCTTACATTTTGATGACATATAGTATGGACCGACCCGGCGCCCACACACTATTATGGGCTTGGTAGCTAATACTAGACCTCCGGCCCAGCACCGCGGTCATAGCTACTTTGGCCAGCGGGTTGTGGCTACCGGCACGCTACCCGCGGCCGCGGTATCTTCAAAAAATATCTTTAAGGGTAACCTATCTAAATAAAATATATGCTTTACTTATTTAAATCATCAAGTATAACTCCGAATCCCTACAATATCGGCAGTGACTTGGGCCGAAAGTTATGGAAACCCTAAAGAGTATCCAGCCTATAAAAGGAACTTGATTATCATCAATACAGGTATCTTACAAACCCTAAACACACTCGATTATTCTCTCAGAACCATATACTTACTCTCACACTAGAGTCTAATCGTGGGATTCGCTCCCACGATAAGGTTAACGATGTTTATTTCCTTGTGCAAGGTTCTCTAAACAAGTTCACTTGATACAAGAATAAGGCTCTACATACCCGAGTAGCTACCTATTCGGGCCGAACAAGATCCAACCTAACTTTTGTATCAACAAGTTGGCGCCATCCGTGGGACCCAACACTAGGAATCACTCTCAAAAAAATAAGCGCAATGGCTAACAAAACACTCATTGTGACCACTGTCACGAAATCTATAGCTAAAGAAAAAACGCCGAAAGACGCGGATGTCACACCTAGGGTTAACATCCATAATTTCTGTAAAGAGCATTACGAGGATATCCTGCTGGTTATTATGGACAAGTTACGCCGTGAAAAGCGAAAAGATGTCCATGCTAGGCTAGACTTCGGAGAAATTCCTAAGAAAAGAAGAATAAGAGAAGGTTCTCAAAACTCAAGTGCCAGAACCTTGTCCACAAGGTACCGTAACCCATCAGAGAGACCGAAAGCGCAGGACCGCTTAAGATACAATGATCGGCATGTGCTTGACTGATTAGGTCATCGAAGGCAAAGCACATTTAACCGACTCAACGATACTTACTCGCTAAGCACAACAAAATCCGGACCGGACAAGGCAAATTCCAAAGATCATTCTCACGGTAAAAGCCGCCCTCATGGGCGGGGCTCGCCTAGAAGAGATCGTCCTCAGAGCAGGGCTGCTCTCGCGGTGTTGAAGAATCATACGATCTTACCCGCTCCTCCTACGAAACAGGAACTGAACATGAATATCGCTCCCACGACAGAAACCGATCCCGTTATGTGAAAAGGGGGAGAGAAAGTAAATCTCCGTTATCTCGCATATCAGAGAGCGATACTAGCGATGGAGGACACTGGAAGTCCAAGTTAAAGAGGCACAGGTCTACGGATGAGGATGACTTGGCGGTACCCTAGATATGTGAAGAGGTGGATCCATTCACACCCCAAATCTGCAATTTCAAAAGTTCACGAAAAAC
The DNA here is from genome assembly GCA_026074375.1 of Tanacetum coccineum. Lineage (NCBI taxonomy): Eukaryota > Viridiplantae > Streptophyta > Magnoliopsida > Asterales > Asteraceae > Tanacetum > Tanacetum coccineum. The sequence continues at coordinate 5,201 of BQNB010102906.1, read as the reverse complement.
ACAAATGCCTAACAACGTGAAGACCTATGACGGAACAGGGGATCCAGAGGATCACGTAAAAAATTTCCAAGTGGCAGCACAGGTGGAACGCTAGGCAATGCCTACATGGTGTCACATGTTTAATTCTACCCTAATAGGTGCCGTAAGGGTATGGTTCGACGAACTCCCTCCGGAGAGCATAGATGGATACAAGGATCTCAAAGCAGCCTTCTTAGCATACTTTATGCAGCAAAAGAAGTATGTCAAAGACCCCGTCGAAATCCACAATATTAAGCAAAGGGACGGAGAGACTATCGAGGAGTTCATGGAACGATTCAAGGTGGAAACAAGACGCATGAAGGGAGCTCCTGAGTGCATGCAGATCTCCGGATTCATGCATGGGGTTAACAACCCTGAATTGACAAAGTGCCTTAACGAACATGTTCCAAAGACCATGGAAGAAATGATGATTGCCACCACTGCCTTCATACGTGGAGAAGTTGTTGCCGCTGGCAAAAAGAAAGGTCATGCGTCATGGAGAGCACAGGAACAGTCAAAGCGGCATGCTTCAGAGCAAAGGTCTGACTTCCGAGGTCAGCCAGAAGAAGGACGGGGTCTAGTAGGTTTACCCCCTTACAAGAACACCCAAAGAAATCCTCATGACCGAAGCATGAAAGTTCAAACCGCCACCACCCATGGTAACCCCGGTAGAGAAGAGAAGCAGTAACAAGTTTTGAGACTTCCACAATGATAAAGGACATAATATGGACGAGTGTATGCAGCTAAAAAAGCAGATCGAAGAATTGGTGCAAGCAGGCAAGCTCTCGCATTTGATCAAAGAAATTAAGCAGGGAAGAGATCAACTAAAGGCGGGGAAGAAGGAAGTACCAACCAAGGATAATTCCATGGAAATCTACATGATACAACCATGTCATAGAGTGACAAGGCAAAAGGTAACTCAAAGCTTTGAACGTGTCAACGAAAGTACATTCCCTTCACTGTCAACTAGTAGTAGGACAGAAGGACCGCTTGTTATAGAAGCAAAAATTGGCGGGTACATAATTCACAGCATGTATGTGGACGGAGGTTCCTCAATGGAAGTGTTCTACGAGCACTGCTTCAACCGGCTCTTGCCGGAAATTAAGAGCCAAAGGGTCCCAGCAACGACATCGTTAATCGGTTTTAGTGGCGAAACTATATGGTCGCTAGGACAACTCAGGCTCTTGGTAACGATAGGGGATGCGGATCATTCTACAAAAGCATGGATGAATTTCATGATCGTAGGGTCATTATCACCGTACAATGGTATCATTGGAAGACCTAGAATAAGAGAAATCTAAACGGTACCATCCACCGCCCACGGAATGCTTAAATTCCCAGCCGATAAAGGAATAGTAACTATCCGTAGCACTATCTTGATACCCGCTGAGTGCGCCATAGTGACCATGTCATCCAAGGAGATACCAAAAGAGTCCGTAGCCCGTCATGAAAATTTTAAAGTAGCTCTACATCTGAATTTCCCTGATCAAGAAGTGGCAATCAGAGGGACCCTATCTGTAAAAGGACGCACATAATTGTGCTCACTCCTAAAGTAAAACTTGGATATATTCGCATGGAAGCTGTCAGATATGACAGGAGTACCGCGATCAGTAGCCGAACATCGGCTCAATATCCGGTAAGGATATTTGCCTGTTTGACAGAAAAAAGGGGCCAGGCCCCGGAGCGTGCGAAAGCTATCCAAGCGGAGGTACATAAACTAGTAGAGGTGGGAATTATACGAGAAGTATGTTACTACGACTGGCTGTCCAATACAGTCATGGTGAAAAAACATGACGGTAGCTAGCGGATGTGCGTGGATTTCACGGACTTAAATAAGGCTTGTCCGCAGGATTGTTACCCCCTTTTAGAAATCGACTGGAAAGTAGAGTCTCTCTACGGCTACCCCTTTAAGTTTTTCTTGGACGCTTATAAAGGCTATCACCAGATACAAATGGTAGAGTTAGATGAGGAGAAAACAGCTTTCCACACCAGCCAAGGGGTATATTGTTATACAAAAATGCCTTTTGGACTCAAGAATGCTGGTGCCACGTACCAGCGGCTCATAGACAAAGCTTTTGATAGCCAAGTTGGTCGGAATATAGAAGTGTACGTTGACGACTTGGTTATTAAGAGTCACACCGAGGCAGAAATGCTAAGAGACATCGACGAAACGTTCCGTACACTATGAAAAATCAACATGAAGCTCAACCCCAAAAAATGTACGTTTAGGGCAGTGGAAGGAATGTTCTTGGGGTACATGATTACTCCAGAAGGGATAAAACTGTGCCCTAGCAAAACAGAAGCAGTGCTATAACTCCCGTCCCCACGGACAATCAAAGAGGTCCAGAGCCTCAACAGGAAGTTGGCTAGTCTGAATAGGTTCCTCTCTAAATCAGCAGAAAAGTCCTTGCCGCTATTTAAAACCTTAAAGAAGTGCATTAAAAAGAGTGACTTCTATTGGACACAGGAAGCGGAACAGGCCTTCAAGCAATTAAAGCAGCATTTGTCGGAGCTACCCCTGCTAGTAGCACCCAAACCAAAGGAAGAACTGATTGTGTATTTGTCCGCCTCCAACAAAGCTATTAGTGCGGTGTTGATGACCGAAAGAGGCATGGTTCAGATGCTAGTCTACTTTGTAAGCCGCACATTATAGGGTCTTGAACTAAACTACACCCCAATGGAAAAGCTTGTTCTATCACTGGTTTTTGCTGCTAAGAGGTTGAGGAGGTATTTCCAAGCGCATCCTATTACGGTCATTATCGACCAACACATCAAACAAATAATGTCACGTCCTGATGTAGCAGGACGATTACAAAAATGGAGCATCATGTTGGGAGAACACAATATCACGTACCACCCGCGGACATCAGTGAAAGGACAAATCCTAGCGGATTTCCTCGTAGAAAAGCCAGATGAAAGTTCGTCAGACACACCAATAGTTGAAGTCTTACAAGAGCCAGGACACTATTCACAGATGGATCATCATGTATAGATGGATCTGGCGCTGGCTTAATACTGACAAGCCCGGAGAGAACGGAGTTCACCTATGCGCTAAGATTTCAATTCACTGCTTCTAACAATGAGGCAGAGTATGAGGCACTGATAGTTGGCCTTCAGATAGCAGCACAGATGGGTATGCGCAGTGTGCACGTAAGCGTAGACTCTAAACTAGTAGCAAACCAAGTCCTAGGGACATACGTCGCCAAGGAGGAAAACATGGTTAAGTACCTTGAGAAAGCCAAAAGCCTAATCAGCGGCTTCGCTAACTTTTCCATAAGTCAAGTTCCAAGAAGCAAAAACAAGAAAGCGGACGCCCTGAGCAAAATCGCGTCAACCAGCTTCGCATACCTATCAAACCAGGTCTTGGTTGAAATACTTAAAGAAAAATCCATACAAAGACGGAAGTGGCGACCGTGGTGGAAGAAGAGGGACCAACATAGATGACCCCAATAATGGAGTACTTAAAAGATGGGACCCTCCTTGGAGATAGAAAGGAGGCAAGCAAACTCCGTATCAAAGCCAGACAGTACGAATTATTAAAAGGTGTCCTCTACAAGAGGTCATTCCTAAAGCCGTGGCTAAGATGTGTTGGACCACTCCAAGCGGATTACGTGGTCTGAAAGATACATGAGGGATCGTGCAGCATGCATGCAGGACCAAGGTCCGTGGTGGCCAAGGCCATGCGATTAGGATACTATTGGCCAACCATGCATCAGGACGCACGTGATATGAGACGCACATGTAACGATTGCCAAGTACATCGTCCAGTGCCAAGAAACCCCTCGCAGTCGCTAACCCCAATCACGGCTCCATGGCCATTCTACAAGTGGGGAATTGACATAGCTGGTCCTTTCCCGGAGGGACCAGGAAAGGTTAAATTCTTGATAGTTGCTATGGATTATTTCACGAAGTGGATAGAAACGAAAGCCGTGGCCACTATCACCAGCAATCAGGTGAAAAAATTCGTGTGGGACAACATCGTATGCCGCTTCGGCCTCCCAGGAGAAATAGTCTCAGACAACGGTAAACAATTCAGTGACAATCCGTTCAAAAATTGGTGTGAAAAGTTAAACATCATGCAACGATTTGCTTTAGTAAAACATCCGTAGACCAATGGACTCATAGAAAGAGTAAACCGGAGCTTGGGTGAAGGAATTAAGGCCCGCCTGGGCGAAGGAAACAAGAATTGGATAGAAGAACTCCCCTATGTCCTTTGGGCCCATCGTACAATGATTAAGTCAAGCCACGGTGATACCCCTTTCTCCTTGACCTACGAAACAAAAGCTGTCATACCTGCGGAGATTGGAATGCCAACGGACCGCACCGCGGTAGTGGACGCCATACATAATGATGAGGAGCTACAGCTAAATTTAGATTTACTAGAAGAACGGCGTGAACATGCAGCAATTCGTGAAGCTAAGGCCAAATCGAAAATGACAAAGTATTACAATGCCATGGTCTATGGTGTTACTTTCAGGCCAGGAGATTTCGTCTACCGCAGTAACGACGCCAGTCATGCTGTAGATGGAGGGAAACTCGGTCCAAAGTAGGAAGGACCTTATAAGGTAACGGAAGCGCTTAGAGATGGAGCATACAAACTAAGATCTACGAACGGAACTGTCCTTCCACGGACATGGAACATTGCCAATCTCAAGAAATTTTACCTTTAAGTTACGACATGGACAAGTCTACGTCTTTTTTATTCTATCTTTTATTTAGGGTTTTTAATAAGGTAATCCATGTATTCTACCTTTTGTTTTCAAGTTATTAAAAAAACTCCGCGGGTCTAGCTAACCCAGCGACTTCTTTATGTGAAAATTTCTCAAGTAAATCTTTCTTAATATTAATCACTTGTTATTCTATATAATGCATAATCAATATGATGGATATCTTTGGATATTTAAAGGATAAGCACCCTAATAATTGCTTGTCGTGTAAGAGGGTTGCAACCCCAACGGCCATGGATTCTGTATCCTTATGTTACGTGCACCTAAGACGTTAGGTACATACAAAAAGACTCCCATGGAGCACGTAAAACAATACAACTACTGGTATATACAACATATATCAGGAGTTAGTAAAATAAATTGTTAGTCACGGATACCTATAACACCTCGTGTTTTAGGACAATGTACGACGTTAATAAAGTCACCATTTATTTTTAGTATTGTACGCGTTCGTTT